>VZTH01012255.1:0-27856 GCA_013397815.1 Aleadryas rufinucha
GGGCAGCCCCCAACAGCGTCACGGTCCTACCTCTAAAGCAAGAGATCCAAAACTCTCAGATTGGCTCAAATAGGAACCTGGATTTAAATGTGACTTTAAAAGTAATATAGACATGAAAATTTGACAACTTTATAAAGCTTTTAATCAAATTTGTGCTGAGTTTATTAAAAACATGGAAAGATTGAGTCTGAAGTGCTTTGTTTAAAAATAAAATATTTAAATTTTTTACTGTAAAATTCCTGCTATGTTTCAAAACAACATATAATTCCAAAGATAAAAGGAAAAAAAAAAAACAAGCAAAGTTAAAGATGTGGTAATATTATCAAAACATTGTGGAGTATTAATTATTAGCTAAATCACTGCGATTTTATGCTCACTCTTAGATATCTAAATTGGAAGGCAGAATAGTTTCATCTTAATTTCAATGGAGAAGATTTTAAGCTCTGCTGCATTTCATTGCAACTGAGAAAGGCTAACACATTGGTATATTTTGATAAAATAACTAAAAATCAATGTTTGGCCCCATGTTATTCCTAATTTCAAAAGGGTGTCTGGTAATCAAATTCACCATCTTAACAGCAATTGTTAAAACCTTTTGCAAAATTCAACAGATACTCTCTGTGGTGTTTTATATATGTATATATACACATATATGTATCAATCATAAGTATTCCATGTATTTTCACAGATTTTTTTCTGAGATAGTGAAGGGGAGGTACAGGCATGTTGGGTTACACTACGTGGTGACAGACAGCCTCTTTCCTGGGCCTGGAGGTGACCCTGGGACTGTATCCAGCTCACCGGGGATGGGCGGAGAGAGGATTGTGGTTTGTGGACAGGGCTGGACCTGTGGGAGCTGATGGTTGTAGTTTGTGACCTTATTGGGTATTGTTTACCTGTTACCATAACAGGTAATATCTGTGCACTACCCCAGGCGATTGGGGGACACTGTGGTGAACATCTTTCCTGTTTACATGATGTTATATCCTGTTGTGTATGGGTATTTAGGGGGATTCTGGCTTCTCAATAAACAACTTTGCACCTCCACCTTGTGTGCGGAGTTCTTGCCCATGTGTGATTACTGCACAGACACAGTGAAATTATTCATTAAACAGAACAACACAACCATGTGTCATACACTGAAGTGGCAGTCAGTTCTGGCTGAGCTTAACTGGGAGGCAGAGTGCAGGCAAGTGGCTCCCTGCAGCCTGACATTTCTCTGAGTCACAGAGTCATAGAGTAGTTTGGGTTGGAAGGGACCTTTAAAGGCCATCTAGTCCAACCTCCTGTCCACCCGTGCAGTAAGTAGGGATATCTTCAAGTAGATCTGATTGCTCAGTCCTGTCCAGCCTGACCTTGAATGCTAGGCTGCCTCTGCAATCATATTGTTATTTCCTTGCCAGCTCTGATTTCTTCCATGATCCAGTGTTTCACTAAGAGAAGGCTGTTAGAACAGGTATAGTTGTGTTTTCTTGTTACTTACGTGATGACAGTTTCATTATCAGTATATCTTATATGTGGGAAAAAGGTCACTTCTGACATCTTAAAGCTGAATGTTGTGAAGGGTACAATACAAAATGCCTTTCCTTATACCTGAAAAGTTTCCAGTGTACATTATACCTAAAAATGTTATCATTTCCTTGTAGGATTTAACTCACATGGAGAGCTGAGTGACACTTCTTCCATAAAAAAGTACCCTGAATGTCCTCTGACCTCTGAAAGGAACTGTTCTGCTCTGGGTTTTGCAGACTTTAAACTATTTTTGATGGAAAATTGAAATTGGCTAGAATGAATATAAAGATGTATAAAATGTTTTTCAATCCTGATGCATTTTATTATTATTTGCATCCCTCATTGCCCTCCATCTACTTCACTTAGAAGGATCTGCTCAGTACAAGTTATTTTCTCAGGTAAACATTATCGTTAAGTTATTTTTTTAGTCTGGTTTTTTGTTTGCTTTGATTTGTTGGGGTTTTTTAAATTTTTGTTTGCTTTTCCTTTTGATGCAATCACATGACTTTATCAAGCAGATATTCTCACGTGTGTGGCAATTCCTTCATCCAATCTTCCTCATCCACTTTACTGAACCTTTCCCTGCTGTCACAGTGACAACCTGAAAGACAGAAAATTCCACACTACTGGTGCTAGTTTTCATATGGGGATGAATGGTGATGAGGTACATGCATTTGTTCCGTGGTTTGTTCATTTCAGTCCTTAACACTGACCGAGCTAGGTGCAGATGTTCTCTCTAGGATGCACTTCTGGGGTAATTGCTCCACACTTGAAATTTACCCCCATACATCTACTGCTGTAAGGCTTATTTTGGACTCAGAACCTTCATGGTTATGATTGCTAGGGATGTTTTCTTTAACTTCATAAGGCAGCTAGTCAACTGGTATCAATTAATATTGTGTTTCTAACTTCTATAGATCTACACTGAGTTGCCACAACCACAGAGTTGGCCTAAAATTTCTTTGGCTTGGGGACATGTTCCTCTGAGAATTCCTTAATTAACACCAAATTTTCATCAATCTTTTCTCTTCTCTTCTCTCCTTCTTATTGCTACTGCTATGGTTCATGCAGAGAAGGGACATATCTGTGAATCCAGTGTTGTTCTGAATGATCGCTGATGTATGTTTGCCTTATCACTCGGGACAAGGTGTTAACAGGTGAAGAAAGATGCTTGGTCTCTCCCAATGTGGGTAATTTTTCATTGTAACTTGAGTTTCCATGTATTTATTTTTATTCTCACTTTTCAATAGCCAGATTCTCCACCTCAAGTTAAACATTATAGCATTGTTAAATGAAGACAATAGAAATTATGGACTATATACATGCAATTAAGAATAAAAGAGAACTGATCCATTTACTTTACCTCATTACATCTTCATGCTTTAATGTTTTTAACATTTTGAAATCTGCCAAAAAATGTTCTCTTCTTGGGTATTGCACATAAAAATGTTTAAATAACACCTCCTCAGTCACTAAGTTTTTTGTTTAGAGATCCAGTTCTGTAGTTTGCAATTTACATTATCTAAGTGTATTAAATAATCACTTAATAATTTCTGGAAGCAAATATTACTTCTGCTTCTACTGGTAAAATGTGTATCACTGAAGAGCTAGCATCTCACACATTCACTATTTCTGTCCTGAACAAACGTCCTGTTAATTACACTAATGGGTTTTCTAGCATTGGACTTGGTTTATACGATCTATTCAGTCATAAACAACAGCCTATTCTCCACTTATGTCCTGTACTAGTCAATTTCTTGTGTGAGACACTTTCTTGTTCCTCTTAACAAGCTGCATGCAGTGCAGTGAGATGCATGCATGTGCTTTAAAAATGGATGACCATCAGCTGACTAACTAAATGCTAGCTAAATTTACTGAAATATTTGCTGTACTTATTTAGTTCAGTGTTACTTCGAAACTAATTGTACATCAAAAAAAGGAAAACCTTAACAGGGAAACAGTTTTGGTGTTTAAGAAATTAAGGTCATTGTAATATATAAAACTTGGAAAATCTTAACCTCATGGGTTTTGTTGAGAAATTACATCACATTTATGTAGAAACAACAACTGCTTAGGTGCAATTCAACACACTTTTGATCTTTTCCTGTTGATTTGGATGTATTCATTTGATCTGGTTTTACTGGGGGAATCATCATGTATGCTGCATTTTAGGAAATGCTCTTTCCTGTGGACACCCCTTTGCTATTAGATTCTTTGATCATCACTACTTCCAGTACAATTTACTTTCATCTTCTTGTAGGAAGCAAGCAACAGAAATTAGAGATAGAAAAACCTCTTTGGTCATTCCCTTCTTTCCATTTTGCCAGAATAGGATTGTTTACTGCAGTATATGAGAGAGTTTACTTTGCAGTGAAACAGCCACCACCTTGTGGTACGTCTTGCTGACACATAAAAGGCAGTGTGCATAAAAAGCCCATGGGCTTTGTAGAACTGCAGGCCAGAATTGTAAGTAAGCAGCAAGGCCTGCACTGTAGGAGCAGACAGAAAACTGCCATATACTAATAGAGAGGAAGCTCAGCGCAAGATGTGAGTCCTCACATTTTTTGGATAAAACCACCTTTACCAAAGAATGCAGATTCAAGTTCACAGAAACATGAAATGCTTGTTGATTTTCCCAAGGTATGCCATCAAGGGAAGGCAGCCTAGGAAAACCCTCCATGCTTCATTTCAATCTCTACCAAAAAAAAAATAGTGTCAATTCAGTTGAAAAAGAAAGCTTCTTTTTACAATTCACATTTTTAAATAAATTTGAAACAGAAGTTTAAAAAATAAGTACTTACAACATAATGAAGTTTTCTGTTTAACCCAAAACACTTTTTCAATTGCTGTTTGTAGAAAGCAGAGTGACCAGCTGTTCACATAAGTCTGGTAAAAACATGCTTTTGTAGGGGTTCATATTGCAGAGACTATGATGTGAGGTCTCTTTGCTCCCCCCAACACTCCCAACATGGCTGATTTATTCCGAAGTTTCAATCCACATATGGATTTTATATGCCTCACTTCAGAGATCTGTAACCATCCTTTTATCTGTCCTCTACGGGATCTGTACATGATACTAACAAAAACACATAAAACGACTGAGCTTTAATGAAAAAAGCTAATATCCTACTCAAATATGTTCTTCATATTTATCTGATAAATTCTATTTATTTCCTCTCTTCTCCCAAATCTCTACTTTTGCTTTGCATGCAATAATTTCCAAATATTTGTACATGGATATTACAGTCTTGCTAGCTAATCATTAAGCAAGGTAGCCATTTTAATTTTGTTAACTTTTCCGCACAGGGTAATGCTTCTGTCTTTCTAATTTTCTGTTTAGTTTTTTTTTTCCACTTTCTTCCTTGTTTGAATCTGTCTCATTGATACCTTCATTGATTTTAGGATCACCTGTACCTTTTAAACTTATGGAAGTTCACCATGGCAGTGATGACCATGTACGATCATCAGAACAATGGGTATCTCTCTGACAAAATTCAGATTCAGGCATAAAAATTGCAGATGAACAGTGCTACTTTTTTTCTCCATCTCCTGAAAGCAGAGGGATGCTGCCAGTCTTTTCTGTGGCTCCTACGTCAAACTTCTAACTAGCTCATATTTTTAAGACTGATCCAGGAAGGTGTTACACTGAGCAGAGAGAGAGGAATAGAAAGAGAGAGGAAAACAGATCTTAAAAGGATTTCTGTCATGACTGAGCTTAGGAGACTTATGTGGGGCTTATCAGAACTTCACTGCTTATTACATATATAGTTATTTTGGTATTTTTATATTTATATATATTTTAATACAGCTAAGTTTATAGAAAAATAGGTAATGGCTTAAAACAGAAATAGAGTAGGTTTACATTAAATACGAGGGAGACGTTGTTCACTGTGAAGTGAAGATGGTGAAGCACAGACACAGACTGCCCAGAGAATCTGTGTGCCCCATCCCTGAAAGTGTTCAAGGCCAGGTTGGATGGGGCTCTGAGCAAATGTATCTAGTAGAAGGTGACTCTGCCCATGGTGCAGGGGATGGAACCAGATGTTTTTTAAGGTCTCTTCCAAACCAAGCATTCTATGATGAAAACTGCAGCAGTTCAATTTTTTCTACACTTAGCACAGAGAACAAGTTTTCTTCCTGATGCCAGTCAATGATCCACACACATGGGTGTGATTGTTATTTTTCCACAAATCCTTTGTTTAGGCAAGTGCAGAGGCCCATGCTTCATACATTGCCAAACAGTGGATTTTGCATTATGACAAATATCTTTTCTTTGAGAAGACAAACTTAAAAAACAAAATTAAGCTGGAAAGACTAGCAGAGTTGAGGCAGTTGATGAACAAAGCAATGACTGATTAAATCAGGGGCATTAATATATCCCCTCTCAACATTGTTAGGCACTTACTGCTTTGGCATGTGTAGTGGCTCCAGGAGGGAACACTTGGTGGTTACAAGGACTGCGCTAACATTGATCATACCAGATTGTCTGGCTGTGACCTATTTAATTTGAAATTGTTGTGTGTGTTATGCCAATCCTTTGAAGCAAAAAAAATGCTCATGATGAATTTTTGGCTATTAACTTGAAGCTCTGTCCAAGTCTAATTGATTTGTGATCATGATATATATTGACAGCTGACTAGAATTCATAACAACCCACTTGTTGAGGCTTGTTGTCTTCCCGTTGGTAGTTCAGTGTCACAACATGCTGTAGTTGATCCGTCACAGGGCTGTGCTCCTCTCCTGTTGCGGCAGAAAGAAAAATAGCACACAGGCAAAATATATGTTAAGCAGTTGACAGAAATCTCCCAGTAGCAAGGCTAGGATATGAGTCTCTTTCCAGCTCATTCCAGTGACAACCACACCACCCTAAGGTCATACTCACCACACAATTAAAGCTTATCAACTCACCCAGGTAAAGAAGACTGGAAGCCTGAGTTGGCTAGGAGTTCTACAGAAAAGATTCTGAAACCATTCCAGCTGAAGAGAGATTCAGATTCAGATCTTCTGACGAAATGCCTTTGACAAGAGCACAGCTTGTATGGGAATGATAGGTGAAATTAGCAAAGGGATTGTGTGCAGGAAAAGGATCAGAGGGGCAGCTTCACGTCTACCTATAGCTGCCTCTGAGAAATATCCCTTAGGTTATAAAAGAAAAAGGAAGTATTTAAAAAAGGTAGAGAACTATGCCTCATGAGCAGAGGAACTTCTCCCTTGCCTTTCAGTTTAAGGTACAAACCACCAATGGAAGCAATATTTAAGGACCAGCCATCCTGACGGCAATCCTTAGTGGCTAGTGGTAGTCTCTCTTTTTGGGTGTACAGCACTACCTACACATTGTTAAGGAACCGTAGGCGTCAAAATGCAGAACATGTGCTTTGGAATGGGTGTGAAGCCCTAGAAGCTAAAGACTCCTATATTTAAGACACAACCCTTTTGTGGGTTTAACTTCTTGCAACCTCAAATATGAAAAAGGAAAAATGAATTCAGGGAACTACTGCTGGTTTATTAATATTTAGTAAATTATTTACAATACAATGAACAATGAATGGGTGCCACCCTGTAATCTCCATATTGCAGGAGCATGTGCTTTTAGCTGTCATTCTGCTTTGATTATAAATAGAGGCACATCTGTCACATAGCACAGTCATGAGGAAGTTCACGGCAGGGACAGATTCCAAATACTATGGCGGTGCTAAATAGATGGCCGGTCCACATGAAATTAGTTGAGTTATTGAACATGCATGAGTTCCAACAAGCCTCAGATACCTTGAATTTATCAACTAAGTACCTGTTACCTTGCTATTTCTCTGAAAAATTTGAATACTGCTACTTCTCTTCCTCTGAGTGGCTTCAAAATATACAGGGGTCCTTCACAAATGCACAGCACCAAGAAAAGGGATATGGGATGAAAGAAGCAGCTTCACCATTGTCTTATTTATCAAAATAAAGTGGGCTTATGAGTTTAAAATATTGCATTTGTAGCATTTTGCAATGTCTTTATTCTGGCTAAAGACTGTATTTGCAGTCTCCTTGAGTTATTGTGTAATTCTTTATTTTTTCATATGGAACACGTAAGATGTATTCTCAACCATGAATAATGTTTCTAGGACAAATAGTTTCCAGAGACAGCATATTCCAAAATTGTAGACTTCTATGACTGCTACATCAGAAACATCTTCAGAAGTAGTCAACCAGACACAAATCTAATTGCCATAGCTGAAAATAAATGTAATTTAAAATGTGACACAGATGTGTCCAGATCACGGATGCTAGAACATATTTCCATAATCTTCTGGTAATTTAGCAGTCATGCACTAAAATCAGTGTTAGAATTGTAGAGATAAACTCTTTTCAGCAGGGCAAGGCACATGTGGGTTTCCTGAATTTCAGTCACAATTTCTGCAAAGTAGAGTGCAGGAAAGAGAAACATTTTAATCCATTCCCTGCTATGCAGAAACATAGATCCAAGGGAAAACAAGTGTACGGAAGGTATTGCAAACAACAGTCCTCTGCTGGCCTATGAATGTTTCTGTTTTTCAGCAACTGTAAGACACAGAAATGTAAGACACAAGAGAACTTCAAGAGGTCATATAGCTTGAATCTCTGCTCTGAGATAGGATTAGATACACGTGTGCAGGTTCTTGCCTAATCTGTTTCTGAAAACATTAAATGTGTGTTTTTACACAGCTGCATTAGATAATTTTTTGTGGCATTAATTGCCCTTACAGTTATAAAGCTTTCAGTGGTATCTAGCCTCAATCATCTTTGCTATCAATTAAGCTGATTACCAGTTGTCCTAGACCCATAGTAACACCACTCTAAATATAGCTTCAAACTTAACCTAAAATTTCACATGGTGCAATTATCACAGACAGAACCATTTTTCCAATGCATTCTCTGAGCTAATCAGTGATTGAGAGAAAAATGATTCAGATGTAGTTTGCCGTGTGACAAGAAGATAATTCAGGAAATAAGGTTTTGTAATATATTATCTTTGTTTTTTTCTTCCCACCAGACAAAAATTACTTTGTTCCCTTTTTCTTGAGGAAATATAATCTGAGGAACTACCCCAAATATGAATATCTGATTCTTGTTCCCTTGTATTTAATTTTTGGAAGAAGATAATGTAAAGAAAATGAATCACATTTTCATACAACCTTCAGAAGTTATGGATAAATGCTACTAAAATTCACTTAAGGAACAAACTAAAAAGGAAAACTGAGTGTCCTCAGCATGGAAGTCAAATATAGGTATTATGGAAACCTGTGTTACACCGAAAGACAGTATTAAAATAACGTATTATCAAAGAGCACTGGAATGCTGGAGTGGCTGCTGACCAAACACAGCCTTTTATATTGGCAGCCAAGTTCACCTTCTTACAGTATTCCATGATGTCTGAAGATGAATCCTTCCATATAAGATATGCTGTCTCGAACACACACATGTGTAAGGACACGGCCTGTATTTTGGCACACTACCCTATTTTAGAAAAGTCTGAGGTGACGTGGCAACTGTTCTGCAGGACACAATGTTTTTATGCATGTGACTGTGACTTCTGTAGTAATGTGCTAGTAATATCTTCTTGGTGGGATTTACTGGTGACATAAGATTTATAGCTGGGAACAGATGTTCCTTGTTCCTTAATAGCTATAGAAGAGTTAGGTTTACTGGTGAAATGTTAAAATTATATACACATAACTATGGCATTAGATCCATTATTATTAGAAATGTACATTGGTTGCATGATGTCTGTATACCTAAATTCTAGTGCAATTGAAAATCAGTATCCGTTTGGAAATGTCCCCTTGGAAATATTTTCAGAAAAAAACCCAAACAATAAAACCCTACAACCAAAGCTTAAGTTCATTTCTTTTTTTCCCCCTTGTTCTCTTTCTGAAAGCTATTAGTCTTATATCCATCCTGAAAAAGACAGAGGTGAAGTAGTTCCTGCACCAAAATGCAAATTATCTGTTTCTCTGTTTCATCATAAAAATATAATGGCATATAACCTACAAAATACTTCTATTTAAAATAGGAAAGCAATATTTCTCTGTAATTTTTCACAAAACAAACTGAGAGATACTGGGTTTAGGATAAAACTTGACAGTAGAATATAGTGAATACAGTGAGCCTTTTAATAGGGCAAACTTATAGGTCGCATTGGGTTAACACAGTCACTCCATCATTCCAATGCTATTTAATGTTGCATTTTTTTAATAGTGAACTGAAGGCTAACATGGGTTACTTTAATATCTATATTCTGCTTCCATGTTAAGGACATTCAGTTTTCCTTTTTAGTTTGTTCTCTGGGTGAAATTTAACATAATCTATCTAAAAATTCTGAAGGTTGTATAGAAATGTACTTTGGGTTCTCTACATTAATTTCCTCCAAAAATTAAATACATGGTTTAACACTTTCTTTCCCCAAGGAGAAACTGGTAGCAGAAGTAAAGAGATATTTTCTTATGATGACTTTTTTCAAGGTGGCTTCTCCCTTTTGTTTGATTTAAGTGGTCCCTTTAATACAGAAAAGAGAAAGAAAAAAAATAAAAAGTGAAATCTTTTCTGTAACTTTAGTTTTCAGAACTTTAGTTCTGTAAGTTTTCCTCCGCATGGTCTTGTGGCGATAAATTCTGTGCTGTAAGATAAAGTCATTGCTTAAAAAACCCGCACAAGTAGGCCTTAGTAATATCACCTGTGTGCTTTGAAAAAAGGAAACAAATTTAGCTCTGCATGTAAGGTGGTGTTTCTCAAACTCATAGGTTTGCTCCATGTTTGCTCCAGGAAAAAAATTAAAAATTTATTCAAAACATCTTCCATCCAAGTCATTTCACTTAACCCAGTCTAAGATCAGTGCTGACTTAAACTTACATTACAAAGATGAAAAAAAAGCTAGGTGGTGACCTTGGTGAAATTTTGTTTCATTTTTAGCAAGAATTCATAGGGAAGATTTCTCTACCGTAAAACTGCCCATCAGAGATGGCATCTTGGCACATGACATGAGGGACCCAGCCTCCATGGGCACTGGAAGCTGGAGCCAGGTTTGGCTCAGTCAGCGGGTATTGTGCAAGACATCAGCAGATAGTTGTGCAAGTCACCTACTCCATTAATATTTTGCTTCTATAAGGTTTGGATGCAGAAAGTCTTGGTCACAGTAGCATAATACTTTCAAAAAAATGTGTAGTGTGGTAGTACCTCTATGCAAAAGTAGGATACTGAGGTCTGTCCCACTGGTCCTCCCTGTAGCTGGTCCGTCCCTGCCCCTGCAGCAGGGACAGAGGTTATGTTAGTCTGCACCTCAGTTTTGGCACAGCTAAGAACAGTGAGTCACCTGAGGAAGTACCACAGGCTTTACTTCCAGCTGTGTATGGAGAAGTGTTTTAGTTCAGCAGCATTCAGCATATAGATGTCTTAGGGTAAGTGTCCCAGAGAAGTGGTGAGTCCAAACCCGTTCCCCTGTCCTTTATCACTTACAGAATCAAGATTTGGTACTTAAATTTAAAATCGTGTCTAAAAATTAAATGGTGAAACAGTCTCATCATTCTGCTTGGCTAAGGAATTTTCAAGATGTTTCAGTAGAGCAGCTGAGCTTGACTAGAACATAAGATTTATAGCACTATTAGTATATTCATTTATTTTTACAGTTCATGTGTGCATTTAAAAAGAGACTATGGACATGAAACACAACCTTGGTTTGGATTTTTTTCTTTAATTACTTTATGTTCCAGAGTCCTTACTGTTGGAAGGTGTACTAAGGTTTTTAAATTTTGCTAGCTTATATTTTTATTTACGTATTTACTGGCATATTTTTCTACTCTGCAGGAAGTTTCTGAGAGCTGAGTCTTTTATTTTGAGAGTCAAATTTTGTCCTTTTAACCCCAAGATTGCTAATCAGTCCAGGTGCTTAAACTGTTTTAAGCAACCTTATATTTCCTTGCAGTCTGCAGCAGAGAAAAGTATTTTCCATTTTAATAATTGTTCCTGTTAGGTGCCTTAGTGGAAGGCAGTCCAAAGCCTGTTTGTACTATGACCCTCGTATTTGACTGACAGGCTGATTCTGGGCTATCTCTGGATAATTTGTCTGTGCTCAAATCAAAGTCTTTCAAGGAAGTGAACAGAAAATACTTACATGTATGAATACACACTTAAAATACAAAGAGATATGAATCTGATTTAGTCATTTTAGTAGATATTTCTTTCCTTCCACAGTTTTGTTCGTACCATCTCAGGTATTATTTATACTGAATTGCTTCATTTTATGTCTTCATTTATACCAGTTCCCTGATATTACATCAGGACTAATATCTTGACGATTAGTTTATATTGCTTACAGAGACACACATGTGGGTCGCTTCATGAGTTAATTATCCACAGTCTGTTAGATTAAGTATATAAGGTATTACAGGTGTGATTTTTTTTGATATTTTGTGGAATTTTGGGGGATGGAAGGGATATTTGGAAAGAAGGGTGATTTTTGCCTGTTGGTTTGGGTTTGTTTTTTTCCTGTAGTCTTTGGTACTATATTACATTTCTCTTTGTGAGGGACCAACAGATATATGCCTCAACATATGTCACAAATGAGGTGAAGAAAATTCCTATAAAAACTGTGTTGCCCCGTTCCCAGAGAGGCTTCACCTGGCAGCCAATCAGGGCAGAGAAAACCTCCATGCCAGAGGCACGCTGCTGCTGCCGCTTGGAAAATCGCGCCTAGCCTGTCACGAGAGCCACACAAACGCCCCGCAGTTCGTAATACTCCATCTGCCAAGCCGAGAGATAGCCGGACTCCTGTGGTACCACTGCCCTGTCTTCTGTTTCATCCCCTCCCCACCTCTCTCTCTCTTCTCTCTCTCTGTGCTCCTTTTTTTTTCCGTCCTCCCCCCCCCTCCCTCCACGTTAAATAACACTTAGGGGGTTTTTTTCTGTTTTATTTCAATAAACTTTTTTTTTCCAGATATAATATTGCCATTACGTGCTTAATTTTTTGTCAGAAAATCTATTGAAAGAACCCTTCCCAGCTCCGCATTTTTAGAGTGGAACGGGACACTCTTTTAAAAAAAAAAAATCTCTAAACACTGTTGCCTCAATTTTGTCTAAAGAAAAAATCCTGTTTCACTTTTCTAGAAAGAGCAATTTTGCCATTTCCAAAGAATAGTTCTACTAGATAATCCTGAAAGTAAAGTTCACCTGAAAAAGGCACTTAAAATCTGAACGACAGGTTAGATCATTGATACAAAATGGGAACTTCCCAAGACTGCATAGAGAAGACTGTTCCAATCTGTAGAGTCTGAGGTCCAGTGATACTGTGGTTGACAACAACTCTTCCTTATGGAGAGCAGTAGATGGCTTAAAGAAAGTGTGGGCAGCAAAATATCCTGTGTAAATGACAGAGAGCAGGAGGGGTAGGGTTGCCATCGCTGCCAGTTCAGCCTCTGGGCCACAAGCAGAATGTTTGGAGACCTTTTTTTTAAAAACATCACTGTCAGCTAGTCATCAAACCTAGCTTCCATGCATGCTTTTCCACTGAAATAACCATAAACAATTGGAAATGTAGCTGCAGAGTACTGACTGGCCAACTTCCCAGTTGCCTCTGCCATCTGTCTGGAATTCAACCCAATGGACATAGGAGGCTAGCTAGAAAAGGGATTGGTGTCCTGTGTTGTATGGTTTTCGTCATATTATTAACAAAAAGTCCTACCATTCTGAAAAAGGTAGAAATGGTCCACAGTACAACAATCCACAGCACAAAAATCCACAGCCAGATCTAAACTTTTCCAAATTTAGTGATGTTCCAAACTGTGGGTTTGATTTAGAGCCAGATGAAATTAGCATACATTTAGTAATAACCATAAAGGCTAACTAATAATCTGTTTGTGCTAGTAGCAGTAACCCTTTTAGCAGAGCTAGTCAAGCATCAAAATTCATTCACTTCTATACACAAAACAGTATGATTATTTATATTTTGTGGTGTTACATCATTCATTATTTATGAACCCCCTAACAAGCAGGTGCCTATAAATTTTCCAGGTTTTCTGCTTAGGCTAGAACTAAGTACTAACTAATTGATCAAAATTTAAATAAGAGGGGATATGTTGTTTTTTATAGTATATCAAATTTGAGAGAATAAACAGCAGAATGTCATTTACTTATGCTCAAAAATAGAGCATGATGAGAAGTTATTTTCTCAAAAAATTTCTGAGTATTTCCAAAGGAATGCAATTGTAAGATCATTATGGTTGCCTAGGATGTGAGTAACTAACTGTAAAGCGTGCATCTTATCTAGTAAACATAAAGATGTTAATGCTTCATTTTTCTGTGTTGCTACCAGATGAGGCTGCAAAAAGTCAGATTAAATTGTTTTAAAGTTTCAGATGTTATTCTTTTCTAACATGCTACAAAGCAAACTTTATGAGAAATTTTAGAAATTAACGATAATCTTGTCCACAGAACAAGTCTTTAAGTCAAAAAAAGAAGGCAATATGGTGGACAAAATTATTTTGCAAAACACTGACCAGCAGTACTCTTACATAGTACATTTTCCTGCAACAAAAACAAGAGACTAGATAAAACTTCTTGTTTGTCTTGAATTTTCCAGCATTGCTGCCAAAGAGAGAAGGTGTCATACTTCACATGATTTATATACAACATCTGTAGAAGAAATGAGATCTTTATTTATGTACATAAAAATGATAGCCGGTGCAAACTTTCCCTACCAATTGAAAGGCTTCAAATCCACTTACACAAACTGGATTAGAAATGTTTTCAGAAACTAAGATACCCAAAGCCTTACTGAGAAGAGTTGAACAGCATGGTTTTTCAGGTTAAAGAAATTAATCTTTATTTTTATGTCTTCATATGTGTGACTTAAACACCTCTCTGATATTTGTTCTCATGGTCTCTACTTGTTGTATTTTATCTACAAAACTACCATATATAACCTGAAAAACTTTCATGCTCATTGGGTTTTGCTGCTTTAATATATACTGTCCCCATTTACTGCTAAGGGCTGATGTATTTCTCTTTTCATCACCTTGAAAATGGTGTTCCAATGGTATAACCCTGGCAATAATTTTGGTTACATGGATTCTCTTTCTGAGAATGTTCAATTTGCTTGGCCTCATATTTCTTAAACTTGCAAGGATTTTTTAAACTATGCAATGCGCATTACTGCATACAGCACAAGAGAAGGGCACTCTTTTGACTGAACACTCAAACCTGCAGATGTAAATGTAATACAGTCACCTTTCTCCACAGCACTTTTCCAAAGAGTTAATAAATTGATTCTTGTGGAAAAGGCCATGTGAAGTTTCATTTCTTTTGTTCACTTTGCCCTTGTTTTTCATTAATTTGTCAGCTGCAAAAAACAACCTGATGTGTAGGCTGGTTGGTTGCCTAATGCTACCTAGCTGATCTTGGGAAAAGTTAATGGAAAAATTCAGCTTTCTCTGAGTATTTTATGGAGTATACTGGTATTTCCTGTCTTCTGGAAGCCCTGATAGCCATGAAAGGATCACTTGAGTTTTAACACAGACAAGTAGAAAATGAGAAACTGCTCTGTGGGATCCAAGACAGAGCGCCCTGAAGGGACAGACTCTTGGTTCTGTTTCCCTGGCTGGCAGAATTCCCCGTCCCCTTTCCCCTATGTGCCGGGGCCCCGCCTATGTCCCGCCCCCCTGCCCAGAATGCTCTGCCCCTCTCCCGGGAAAAGGTTTGAACCTTCCCGGTCTCGGGGCTTTCGCCATAGACTTTCAGCATGGAATAAAGGTCTGCTGAAATCTACAGGGAAGTTCTTCCCGTTTATACCGCCGGTGGTCGGGCCAGCCTGCCGGTGCCAGAAACACCGGTATGGACCCCGACACTGCTCAAACAATACTTTATGAAATTGAGGGTGATGATGTACAGACTAAAGGATTTAGTTTACCTGAAACAGCTATAATACCTTCATATAATCTCTGTGCTGTTATTTGGCTGATCACAGACGAAGTCCATGCCAGTTGTACCTTGGCAATCCACCTAAAAATTACAGTTTCTTGTGGATTCAGTGTGTGAAGAACAAAATTTTAATTTGAAAACATTTTTTAATAGCAATTGAGAAAGGAGATTACTATCTGAACATAACTTGCTAGAGAGAGCTATTGTGTACAGATAAAATTACAGACTGATCTGGTATCTTAAAAATCTAATCAAAAGACAGTGTCTGCAGTTTTGAAAGGTTGTTCTACAGTAGAAAAGCTAGAGAACTGATTTCTGATTTGCATCAGAAGCTACATGCACATTACACAGCATCAACATGGTATCATTCCCTGAGTTTGTGAGAAAGAAACAAGCATAGTGAAAATATCGGGATAGGTTATAATGAAAAGACTGAGACCAGTTCATCTTAAGAATAAGCAATATGTTCCTTACAGGGCCTTTTTGTTGAAAATGTTGATCATGGTAGGTAAATATTTCTATTAAGCAGAACTTCTAACATCAGCTTCAGTGTATGACATACAAAATACTTCAAAATCACTGATGTACTGAAAACTGTTTCTGTCTGGTTTTTTTATAATGTGTTCTGTTAGGTAAATCTCCTTTCGTTTAGTTGAAGTTATACCTTATCCTTTATCAAAACTAATTCAGCACTTCCAGAAAGAGAGTTTTCTCTGAAATGTAATTAATTTTTAATTTCAGTGAGGAGTGAATGACCAGAACTGACTCCCTTGTGTTCAACCTAAAATTGAATGTGGTACTGTTAGCCAGCAAATGGATGAAGTTACATGGGTATTGACCTTCCTTTTGTATGAGAGCATATTTATTTCTCTCTGGAAAAGGAAAGCAACCTCAAAGTACTCAGGATTTCCTTTGCCTCCTTTGGTGTATCTGTATTGCCTGGTAAGTCTAAGATTTTATTCTGTCTTCCAGATCTAACTAGTGAGAATTCTGATTTAATACCCTCCCGAGCAGACAGTTAAAAATCCCTCCATCTATTACTGCTGTAGAGTTGCCTAGAAACTCTTAAGGCTTCAAAGCTAGGGCAGACCAAAGAGAATTCTTTTCTTGTGTCCAACTCCCCAGTTGCTGTTAAGTCAGTTTGGGATTTAATACATTTCTGATCTGCATCCCTACAGCTCTTTCTGGTAATAACTCTCTCTTTCCAGTGAAATAGGATTTGGCTTTCAGTTTAGTGGGCAGAATTAGCAGGAACAAGATGCTTTCTGTTGAGAGAGCCCTTGAACATTGGATTCAGTGCAGCTGGAGATCCATCTGAGGCAGTCTTGACTCCTGTAGGGCATGATGAAAGGCTCACATTTTTGTTCTGTCTTTCCCCATCTCGGATTGCAGGCAGCAACTATTTTGGACATTGCCTTGTTTAGTTCCATTTTTGTAATGAGCTGCTACTCTATAGGGACAGATACTGAACTTTACTTCTGTGCGTAGCATAAAAATGGTGACAGACATTATAAAAAAGGAACAGGAAGATAAAAAATACTTTGCAGGACTTTGTTTAGTTTTGCTGTATTTGGAGCCTTATTTGTAACCTTGGTAAAGGCATGATGCTAGCAAACATGAAACATTCATCACATCTGGTTTGTGAACAGTCAGTACTCAAAACCAGACTAAATCCTTCAGGTGTAAATAAAAATCAGGGCCCTCTTTTTGACAGCTATCCTATTGTTGGCAGTTGTTAAATGGGTGGTTTTAACTCTGTCAAGTACAGAGGTCACAAGGAGATTCAGCTGGTCATTGTGAGACCATTATGGGAGAGTTTTTCTGGTTTATCTCCATATTGGAGAATGATGAACGTTAGAGTGGAAACATGATGGAAAGAGAATTATGTGAAAACAGAAGATTGAAACAATCAATCAAAGACAGGATGCAATCAAGGCAAGGTTATTTAGAAGCAAAATTAGGGAGTATAACAGAAAGACATAGATGGAAAGTAGGAAAGGGAAAAGTTGTTAGATTAAGAGGGAAGATGACGTAGATTATGCAAAAGGCCCTGGGTTTTTTGTATATTCATGGGCCCAAAAATCTCTTGCCAGCTTTGATTGTCATCAATAAAACTGCTTTCTCACAATTACCATATGTATCTGGAAGCTAGCCACACTCCTTGTTTAACCACAGTACATGCTTTGGAAATTTCATTTAAATGTCAAAACTGTCTGTTTGAATTGAATTGGATTCTATTTAACTGTTTGCTTTTATCTAAGTCAACTTGCAGCACAAAAATATCTGAGGGTTTTTCTAACTTTTAACATCTTCCTCTCCATTTCTTACTTTCTGCAGTGTCAAAATGCATTTTGGTTTTGCTGTGTGACTGCCTCATACACACATGCACATGCACACTAATAAGAGGGGGAAAGGGAGTCTGGAATTTTGTAGTGCTCCAAATTGGCCTGAACACTGTATTTAAAGTTTATTGGTATAGCTCTGAACTATCACGTGTAGTGGGCAATGGTCCATAAAATGCTCTCTCCAGTCCTCCCTTCGGATCATCTAACTCTGTTGTTCATGATTACCAAGATGTCCCAATGCATGGTTAGAACTGTCTCTCTCATCCTTTTGTCTTGTAACCATTATGGGTTTTTTTAGATACTTATGAAGCGTGGATCAAGTTCATTGTTTACATTTTTGTGATTCTAAAAACAATACAAACAAACAAACAAAAAAACTCATTTAAAAGACACTTCATCCACTCTGTCAAATTTTGAATGAGTTTGTTGCCATTCTTCAGCAGCCATTAAATCATCTGTATGCATCTTACTAGAAGACTTTTCAGTTCATTATCTATTAATAACTGAAAAAAACAGCTGGTGCCAAAGCTGCACCATATGGCAGATCTTCACTGACACAAGTGCTTATGGTGATATAATAATGAATGAAAAATGGAAGGATTAGTTGATGATATACAGCATAGAACAGAGGCTTCAAGAGATCATTGTTTGTATGGATCACACGAAGAGTTCTGACCTGGCTGTTCAATACAAGGGCAAGGTCTTTCATTTATGCTTATCATAATGGATGATGGTAGTTTGGAGCAGTAGCACTTGGGCAGGCAGTTCTGACTAACCTCCTGTCTACAGAATAACCTGAATCTCATTGGTCCTTTTTGATTCTGCATACACGGTTTCACATAATTTAGGAATGCACAGTAATATAACATAGCCTTTATAGTTCTTCATTTTTTTACCACCTTCCTGTTAGAGATTTTTTGCTTCAAGCTGTGCCTTGCCTATTTTAGCATCTAACCTTCTTTTCTGCTGGTTCCATTATCCTTCATCAGCTATGCTTTTACTGTTTCATCTCTCCCTTTGTGTTCTCTTCAGCTTTTTGCTCTTTCTTCCAACTCACAGTATAAAATGAAGTACAGATGCCTCAATATTAAGCCTCTTTAAAGCATACAGAAAACATGGATGGTTTATCTGATTTTCCTTCTCTACTTGTCTCTGAACCCCTATCATCTGTAGTTCTTCCCTCATCTGTATTCTTTTTCACCATTTTTCTCAAATCATATCTCAGAGGCAATGTTTTTATCCTCTTTCCTTGACATGTCAGGTATCTGCTAGTCCTGCTTTACCCCTTGCTGCCCTTTCCGTATTTCCATACTTCTGTAATGTGAATTCAATTAGTCCTTTACTGATCTTCATCATTACTTTGCTCTTCTTCTTCCACAAAAGTATTCATTGCCACTCCTCAGTTCCTCCTTCCTTGTCTTACCTGATGCACAAACAGAGCCGCCCATCTCTGTCCACCAACTGTCCTCTCTACCCATTCAGAGCCTTTGGTTTGCCTTCAAACCGAGAGTTCAGGCAGTCTCTCCACAACAGTAATATGTGTTCACCTCAGGGACAGGATGGTGGAAATAGATCTCAAATTCATTCCTATCATCTAGCTTTTCTTTCTTGGTGGTTTGTGCAAAGTAATTTATCACTCAGGCACATTATTGCAAATAATAATTTTATTCTTAGAAATATCACTGAATGCTCACTTCCATGGTGAATGTGAATATCTCAGGCTCTTTGCAGCCCTGGATCAATTATTCCAACTTCCTTTTCATTACTCTTCACAAACACTGTCTTTGCCCATATGTGTCCCTCTTGAATGCAGCTGCAGGGAATGTTATCCTGCCCACTATTTTCTGCTTTCCTCTTTGCCCAGCATGATGAGTTTGGTCTTTGGTTTCAGAGCTTTTCAAGAGAAATCAATAGTTACGCTTCAACAATTCCTTGACGTACTTTCAGTAGCAGTGAGTAGTTACACAGAAGCAAGCATCTTCGAACTTTTCTTCCCTGTGATAGTTTTCTTAATTTTCTTCTGTAAAACTGTCTTTTGATGTACTGCTTGCACATCACTTGATAACTGTTATCTGTGCCAGTGATTTCTGCATACTGAAATCATGTTATCACGGCACCCACTCTTGTCCTTATCTGTCTCATATTATTGATATGATATGCACCATTTTAGTTTTTCACCCACATCTTGAAGCAGTTTTTTTTAAACTTCCTCTACGGAGATTTTTGGATTTGTTTTCAGGTAGAATGATCTACATGTGCTTGTGGTCAGTTCTGTAACTACGGCCTGGTGTTTTGCCGCATCTTCAATAAAAACTTCCAGAGCCGTTTGATTGTACAGCCTTTGGGATAGGAATAGACAATTCATTATTTTCTCCTGAATTCCCTTTTCTGGCATTTTTAGACATTACTTTTATTTTCTAGATAAGTATCTTTACTCTTTATGTAAATTTACTCCTGGTTTGTTTGGTACTTCTCATAAATTTTTTTACTTTTTTTCCATTTCATTTGAGTCAGCATGTCCAATGCCATGCTTTTCTATATAATTCTATCATCTAGCTGTTCAGTATAACTTCAGAGTAAAATATTTTGCATGTGTTGAGCTTACTGTGTGAATGATCCACTCCTTATTTTAACGTTTTTGTCTATTAGTTTACAGTCACAAAACTTTTTGTCTAAGTAGCTTATCTTACAGACACATTCTTCCATAAGAAGTCTGTAGTAGTAGCTTTTGTGTCATTCTCTAGAAGGAACTGTCCCTTAATATCCTCTGAAATCTATACCTTTATGATGTGACTGCATGTTTAAATATTTAGTTCAAGTGTTCTTTGAACTAAATCCCTGGTCTCTTCTTATCCTCACCCCAAGCAGTCTCTCAGCAACCTTCTCTTTATGAGGCAGAAATAAGTCCAGTTGCCTAATTTTTTTCTGTTGAACTTATTTCTCCCCCTTCTAGCTTTCTACCTCTTTAATATAGCAACTCTGAACAGACCTCACTAGAGGAGAGTTTTAAAGGTGATGAATTCTCTCAGCTATATGAAGCAGCTCCCTAGGATGCAGCAGAGTCCTCCGCCCTCCCATATGCATCCAACATCTCCTTGACAGATTTCCATAAGTGAGAAGGAATGCTCATCTAGAAGCTTCCTGCTGTTAAAAATTGTGTGGAAGATTTTTTCCATTTAATTCTCCCAATATTACCATGCGACATGACTGTCTAGATTTATTTCTTACCCCAAGTGTTGGTCTGAAGTTACTGGATGTTTGTATAATCCTCTGTGTTTTCATGGCAGTTCCTATCACTTTATTTTGTTGCTTTTCCTCCTCTTCAGCTGTGCAGTAAATTGCAGCTGAACCTCAAACACGTATTTTAATGCAAGATACAGCCTGAATCCAGTTCCATAATTCAAGATGGTGAAGCAGCTCTATATCCTTTTTACAGAGCTCCACTAAGCCCTCACTAAGAGCACTTAAAGCAGGAGAGTTCCTGTTTTCTTGTACTATATTTGTACACAGTTTTAAATCTTTATTTTTAGCAATACCTTCCTCACTGTTTTACTTAGGGTTTTTTCCGTTTTCAAAGAATTTACAATTTAAGAGGGAAAGAGATGAAGTTACACCAGGAATGACGCTGCCTGTTTTCTTTGTTAAAGGCACTGCATTTTCAAGAGGAAAAAGCTCTTTGGAAAGATCTTCTTCCCAGTTTCTTACAGAGTCATTTACACGCCGTAACAAAATGTCAACATTGGTGTGAATTTAGGTGCCTTCAGGTATCTAAGACACCAGGAAGGACACATGATGTGGCACAGGACCCCCTTAAGCCCCACATCTGTCTGGAGTAGCAGCACAAGTCCAAAAAAAGTAAACTGGAAATATAATGGTACTAGAAACCACGAGTAGGCAGCTGAACTGCTCCCTTACTATACACCAGTGCTTTCTGTGCCCACTTTACAGAGTTGCACATTTTAGCAAGAATTTAAATTTTAATGGCAAATGCTAAGAACAGACATTGATTGCATCAATCAAAGGAAGCATCATGTTTCCTATAAATCAGGCTGGAGGTGCATGAAGAGCAGCAAGGAGAGGCATTTCCTATTCTTGGGCATAAGTAACAGACCTTTTGTGGGTGAAATGTACAAGTATTTGTTGGTTAAGACACAATCCTTTCAAGGCATTTAACCACTGTTTTGTCTCTAAGGCTGTGAATGTATTCATCATAGTCTATATGCCACTGTGTCATGGTTTAACCCCAGACAGAAACACAGCTCCACGCAGCTGCACACTCACTCATCCCCAGTGGGATGGGGGACAGAATTGGAAGGGTAAAAGTGTGAGAAAACTCATGGCTTGAGGTACAGACAGTTGAGCAGGTAAAGCAAAAGCCACACACAAAGTGAAACAAGGAATTTTTTCACCATTTCCATGGGCAGGGAGATGTTCAGCCATCTCCAGGAAAACCAGGCTTCATCACACGTAATGGTGACTTAGGAAGACAAACAACATCACTCCTAATATTCCCTGCTTCCTCCTTCTTCCCCCAGCTTTGTAGGCTGAGCACAACACCATATGGGCTGCAGTATCCCTTTGGTCAGATGGGGTCAGCTGTCCCAGCTGTGTCCCCTCCCAGCTCCTTGTGCAGTGCTGGGGTGTGTGAGGAGCAGAAAAGGCCTTGGCTCTGGGCAAGCCCTGATTAGCAGCAAGAAATCATCCCTAAGTTATCAACGCTGGTTTTATCAGCACAAGCCCAAAACACAGCCCCCCACTTGTGAAGAAAATTAACTCTATCCCAGACAATACTGACACACACTGTCATGAATCTTTATAGTCCGCTAAATTCCAGGAGCCTCCATAGCATCTAGAATAAAATAGACATTTGTTTATGATTTGGTTTGGTACTGTGAAACAAAATAATTGTGACAAATCCACATACACATATGTGTGAAACTAATACAGAGTAAGTAACATTGCATCCA
The DNA here is from genome assembly GCA_013397815.1 of Aleadryas rufinucha. Taxonomy (NCBI): domain Eukaryota; kingdom Metazoa; phylum Chordata; class Aves; order Passeriformes; genus Aleadryas; species Aleadryas rufinucha. The sequence continues at coordinate 22,754 of VZTH01012255.1, forward strand.
TTTATGAGTTGGTACAGGATCACTTGTGATTGCTAAAACCTGATTCACAGGAATCCCAAGATGATTTACACCTAGCATAAATTTGGATAATGTTGATGGGATGCCTGATTTATCTGTGATGAGAACCTGGTTATATACGGAATGTTGTTTGGCTGCAGACTAGTCCACTCTTTTGCAAAAGCATCCAAAAATATTAACATTTCTAGCAGATACTTGCGAGAATATAAATTACCCTATTTCAAGCTAGGAAATACCTCATGTAGTCAAAACCAAAAATTTCCTGTTTTGTTGAGGGGGGAACTGTTAGTCATATGCCTGCATGGTTGGTTGTCACTGTACTTTATTTCACATGCCCTTTCAATTCACTCTAAACTTCTCCATCCACATTAAAACTACAGTTAAAAAAAGAAAGTTTATTTTACTATCAGCCATTTTACTTTTTTATTGCAATTATTTTTTATTACACCCTAATACTAGATTTAGGAAAACAGTCTTAACACTTTTCCATGGCAAAACGTAGTATGGTAGGAATTTCTTATTTCAGCATATTGTCAAGGTAGAACTTATTGCCTTGCAGTTTTGAGTGCAAGTGTAAGTGGAGGATTAGGCTACTATTGCTAGAAGTAAACGTAAACAGAATTAATGCAGAGACTAAGCAAGGTCAAAAAATAAACCTTCCTACAAGATTAAATTACTTGAAAGTTCTTCACTAGTAATGATATATTAGATCTCTCAAATCATATACGTCAACCCCCTCTTTTTCCTCTTCCCCCCTCTTCCCAGATGCAAGTGATATGATCTTTTTTTTCTTCTGATAAGGAATAGAAGGATGCTAGGGGAAAGATAAATACTGAAACATTTTATATCTCCCGTATTTGAAAATGCCAGTCTTTCTTAAGACCTCTGTCCCAGTCCCAATTGATATCAAATACTTTAGTTGTCAAAAAACAGTATCACTTACTATTACACTTTAAAATTTACTCTAATTTTCTTCAAGTTATTTAGGTTTAAGAAACATCTAATAAGGAGTACACGGCCTGCAGACCTCTTAAGGTATAACAGAATTAGTAAATAGAAAAAGGGCTGAATGTTCTTGTTAACCTATTTGTGACATATAGGGAACTGTGGTGCAATTTTCTGTGCAGGGATAAAAGTTTAATCTCTGTTCAGGGAGAGGAAAACAGCAGAATGTGTGCTAGGAAAACTAATTATTTGTTATTGTGGTGTATTTCCCACTTTGTTTCAAAATCTATAATTCTTGAAAGGCAGTTTCAGTCATTCAAGACTAATTTCACAATGCTTGCATAGTGGTGATTTGAGAGGCCACGTAGAGTGAAATCCTATTCTATAAGTACATATTGTACAAAGTTAATACCCTACTGTATGCAAATTCAAGGGAATTAAGGTCTTACCAGCCACTTAGCCTTTATAAGTATCTTATCATAATAAAAAGTAATATGTGGTGTATGGGTAACACAGCCCTGGTCAACAGTCCCAGTCCTTGGATATATACCTACCTGTCGTGCTGAACTTGTGTCTTCATGCTTTCTGGAGTCCAGAGACAGCCTGCCCATTGCCCATGCCCTGGCTTTCCAGGATTCCTTTGGTTTTTTCTCTTTTTAGCATTTAAAGAACTAAGAACGGTTGTCAACTTTTGTAACTGGCACCAGTTTTTCATAGACTGTTCTGTTACTCAAGTACATCTTTTTCCACAGCACAAGTCTTGAAAGTACTTTAGTTCAAATGTCATCCCTTTAAAGAATATGGCAATTGATCACAGAACGCCAAGCTTTGTGGAGCTCATGCCGATGAAAGAATACCATCCAGTTTTGGAATTCATTTCTGGTTTTCAGCTGTGCTACATTGGTGCTATTACTGTACACTTTATCATGACAGTTGCTTCTGTATTATTCCAGCTACATCAATAATTCTGGGTCATTCAGGTTAACATGCAGTGTGCTGTGTGTGATAAGCCTGACAATAACTTCCTCTACCATGCAAAAATACACAAAAATGTATCCAGTTATCTTATACTCCATCAATATTACTAATCATTGTAGATAGTTCATCTGCAAAATTTACAGCAGATTAATCTTTTCATTTTAGCCCTGTTATTTTTTATGCTGTATTCTCAGAGTGTGTGTGGGACATATGGGTATTGAAGAATACCTCTTTGCCTCCATTCACAGGTGCAGTAGATCTCCTGTTTGTTTCTACAGTCATGTTCATTAGACTTCTCTGCTGCAGCAATAATTTGCTCTTCCTCATCTGAACTCTGGCTGTTGTGTTTAGGAAAAGTTTGAAAGTCAGAAGAAGCATGCATTTTTTTGTTCCTCCTTTTTGAGTATGTGACAGAAGTAGTCTTGAGCAAGTATGGAAGTGAAAGGTATAAGAAAGAGCTTGGAAAAGGGATAGAGAAAATCTAAAAGTGAAGTTGGAATCTTGATTTGGGCAAATTATGGTTGAGAAGCACAGAGTGAGGAAGAGGGACAAATATTCATAATTTGGGGGGCATGTCACTTCCCTTCCCAGAGAACACACTGAACAGAAAGAGAAACCAGCTTACAGTGCAAGGACTCTCTACACTGTATGACCTTCCTGGAAAAAAAAAACAAACCACTATTTTTTTCATATTTTCTCACATATTTTCAAAAGACAGAAATCACAAAGAATTTTCAACTCTATCACTGTAAAATAGTGAATATATTTTCAAAAGATTTGTGGGAGTTTTCATAAGTGAGAGAGTTGCATATAAAATGTCATGCTAATCATGTTGCCTGAAGTACTTTGAGAATAATTTTATATATTGTTTAGCTGCTTCTTCGTATAATGTATGGTTTAACAACAATGCATATGAAGATGTAAAATTTTTCTTTGGTAAACTTGACAAGGTCTGAGTCTGAGATGGAGCCGTGGGTGAGTAGGAGCAAGAAATTTTATAGGACTAACATCATTTTAAAAATGGTGATAAAATAAGTTTTCTCGATTCATGCCATCTAATTTTGGGAGAAAATATTCCCATAGTTCAGTCAACAGTCCATGTAAAATCAGTGTAAACATTTTCACATATATATCTCCGAAGTAATCAAAACAGGGAAAATTTTACTGTAATTTTCATGTAACAGAGACTTCTTGCAGCTCAGCTTCCTGAGGCTGAAATGCATGAGAAAGATGTTAAATATGGGATAGAGAAAACCATATACACAAAATCAGAACATGCTTTGCAATTTTCTCCATTGGTATGCCTCACATTATAGCCTGTATCAATGACCAACATTTAACTGGACTTCCTTTCCTGCACATTACTTCCACGCCAACATGAAGTAGGAACACAGTTTAAATAACAGTTGGAAGCAGTAGCTGGAAAGCATTTTTAATTTTTTAAATCTCATTACTTGAGTGATACAAGACTACAAACTGTATGACACCAAAAAATTTGCAATGATTTTTAGCAAATGATGTTTTTATCTTTTTTTTTCAATTCTTTTTAAAAAACAGGTGGTTATGTCATAGCCAAGTAACTAATATACATTAGCTGTCTCAATTTAAGGTCATGAGACAAGGTATGAGTAATTTTTTTCTACCACTGTGTAACTAGGCAAGGTTAACATTAAAGCCTGACCTCACCTACCTACATCATGGTCAAAAATTTCATTGTCATCGGGATTTGATAGAAAGCTATCTAATGTATCCACTTATCTCACAGTAAAAAAGATTTTTTGACAGTGAAAACATAGCCTAAGTCTACATAGTTAAGACAGATGGGGCTAGTTGTGTGAGCGAACAGGATTTGGTTCCGTATGGCTCTCCATCAGAGAAGCCATAAGCAGAAGGGAGCAAAATAGCAGGAGGCAGCTGAAAAATATGAGGGACATTTGGAATAGAAAAAATTAGTATCAATAAAAAAGCAGGTTTATATGCTGATATTAATTTTGGAAAATTTTCTGCCAGCAGATGCATCTTGCTAAGAACAGTTTATTGCAATAACAGATGTATATAATTGTACCCTGAGAAAATGGCATTGGCTAACATCAATCCCATATGCTTTTTGTTTTAAGGTAAAAAAAAAAGGTAGTTATGCTCCAACCGTTCTGCCAACATTAGTTCATTTACAATGCCAAGCTGTCTCTTTTCAATCTGAAAGTTATAACCTGAAATGTTACCTGATTTAAATTTCAAATTCACAGGTCACTATAAACTTTTATAGTGGTGACCAGATGCTCATATGAGCTGTACTTAGCTGTAGAGCACCTTAAAAGAAAAACATGTCACTGGAATGTCAAAATTAAATCTCCATCAGAAATGCCAGGGGGCTAAGTCTTTCAAAAGTATTGGTGTTTGCTATTAGTTTTGCTGTAACCCCTTGTTCTTTGTCCCCCTGACTTCACATGAACCACAGACTACTGCTGATTGCTTTAGATATTTATATTCACTTTAAAAATAGTTTCAAGACTCAGAGGTAAAGTAAAATTGCAACATGCATATATGCACATCTGCATAGTTTCTTGCTCAAATGTAAAAAAGACTTGTACCTGTTAAGATGTCACTACTGCCATATTTATACTTGATTAAATGCCTCATGACAGTAAATGATGATCGTAAGAATTCAGCAAAGAGAAGCTAATTGTCAATATCACACTTTTGAGGAACACATTCCTTGCTTATTAAATGAGGAAAAAAAATAGGAAAGTATGACAGAAGCTATCAAAAAAGTTAGCTGTAACTTTGGAATTCAAACACCAAGCCATTATCTACAAATATTTGTGTCCAAATACTTCCCTTGAGACTGTTATATTACTAGGTAACTCCATAAATGATCTGGATTTGCAGCGGTGAGCAGCAGATCAGAATCACATCCTCAGAGTTCGATTCATTCACTTGACTACAGATATCACAATTATCAAAGCTATGAATAATTTCACAGCTTGGGCTGAAGTATTATGGGTGTGGTAGGTTGAAATTTAGTTGATGGATAAGTTGCTAACCCAATGAGAGAGCCCTCATTGGTACACACCTCTGCAATCGCATATTTGAAGTGAAGCAAGCGCGGGAAGTTTCTCTTTGGTTCCAGTCTCAGGGGCCCAGGGGTGGCTGGAGGCGGAG
>VZTH01012255.1:27872-159473 GCA_013397815.1 Aleadryas rufinucha
TGATCTGAAGTCACCGAGACCCTGCACGGAGCCGGAGGGGCCGGCGGGCCTCCTCTCCCCTTTCTCCCTGCAGCCGTCACAGCCTGCGCTGAACCCAAAACTCCACACGCTGCATCCAACAAAGACAACCTTTGCTTTCAAGTCAGCGAAGGAGAAAGAGTAAGTCACATAGGACGAAGCTGAACATGGCGACTCCAAGGCCAGAAACAGAAGGGAAGGGCAGGACCACGTGAGATGGAAGCTGACTGACGGCGGGAGAAGAGGGCACTCGCACTTCTGGTGCGGAGCTTAAAAATGCTTCTTGCAAGCTGTAGGAAAAAACTTTAATCCATTTGGTAAAAATTTGGGGGGATGGGAAATCCTTGTGCAGACTGTGATTTTAAAGAGAGGCTCACACCAAGCCCTATAGAAGTTGTGAGAAGCTGTTGGAGAGGCCCACGCCAGGCCACATAGAAGTTGTGAGAAGCTGTTAGAGATTCGAAGCAGAGAACCTTTGTTTTCAGGCTGAGATAACTCATCCTTAAGACTAAAACCTCATGGGAGTTTTTTCTGTGGACCATGACTTAGCAGTGTGGGAAGACTGCGAGATTCATGGGAGAGTTACCTTTTTCACTTCAACAGATTGTTTTTCCGGGCGGACTGTTGGTTTGTGAAAATTCTATAGCACAGCAGAAGAACCTCTTTTTCCTTAAGCATAAAAAGGAAAGAAATGCAGTTCTGACCAACTCCCTTGTTAGGTTTTGTTATCCTTTGTTCAAGTTGGGTAAAAAGAGAAAGGCACTAGAAAAGAAAGGTGTTTAAAGGTTTGCTCTGATTTGTTTTCTTTTTTCACTTTTCATTCTGTTAGTAGTAATTTTTTCTTTATATTACAACTGTTTAAGTGTAGACCTGTTTTGCCCCGAAATTCCTTTCGGTTTTCCTCAATAAATTCATATTCCCCTTATGCATTTAATTAGCGTTCGTGTGCTTGGTGCTTAACTGCGTTAAACCACGACAATGGGTTTCTTCAGCCTCTCACAGATACTTATAGACTCAGAGTGACAAGGCACATCAAAGCCATTGTGTATATTCTAGCAGGTCACAAAACCAGTCCGATCAACACTTTTGTGTGCTGAGAATGACTTGGGGCCTGAGCATTCTTCACTTAAGGAGAAAACTCTGTCTCTGGCACAGTCTTGAGCATAGATTCATGAAACCACTCATGCCACAGCCTGCTTTAGAGGATAGCAGGCTGATGCTCAAGTCAGCAGCATGATCAGAACTATCCTGCCTTTGCCCTTTCATATAGGGCAGGAAAACAGCACAAGAAATGTAGAAGGTTTAGTGAATAAAAGGAGTAGAGAGGGGTTTCTCAGGCCAAAGGATGTGCATGCACATTGCAGAGCTGACTGAGCACAGCACTCTTGCTCCATCTGGAAGGTTTCTGAGAACAAGCTTGGATTTTTTTTTTTTTGGAACAAGAATATTCCAGCATATGAAGCATCTTGACAATGCTCTCCTCCTAATGGAAGACATTCAAGTATCTCTGAGTGAACATTCCTCTTAAATTCTGCTCGGTCCAAATCAACATGTGCATTTGGGTGGCCACAGCCAGATGAAGGTCGCTGGTCAAAGAGGGTGGGCTCACATTCCCTCTTCTGTGAAGGCAGAGTTCCAGCTCCAGTTTAGCAGAACCTATGATGACATCTCACAGTGTCTTCCCTGGCTCAGAACTGATGCCTTTATATTCTTGGTAAAACCTTGTTCTTTCTTATCTTGTCATATTTTTATGTATTTTTGTAGGGCTGCAAAGCTCCTTATTTTTCTATCTAGAAGTTTGCTTAATTCTATTGTTGGAATAGAGATACCATATTCTCGTAATGAGACACTGCATCATCACCACTTAATCCCTTTGGCCCACTACAGCTTGCTTCCTTGCACATTGCTTTTCATCCTGTTGCATGGGAGTAAAATTTAAAATTTTATTTTATACTGTGTGTACCACAGACGTGCTCTGTAAACACTGTGAAGGATTGAAAGAAACTGTGTGTAAGGATGCTAATGATGGGGCATGACTCCACTTACTGTGCTGGCATCTTGCTGTGGTCTGGATCATCCCTCAGATTATCCCCTCATTTGTTACCTTGAGGGGTTTAGCTGGCACAGAGTTCATTTTCTTCCTAGTAGCTGGTACAGTGTTGTGTTTTGGATTCTGTATGAGAATAATGTTGTTAACTCATTGATGTTTAGGTTGTTGCTGAGCATGGCTTACCTTAAGTCAGGGACTTCTCTGTGTCTTATGATCTGACAGTGAGGAAGTGCACTCTGGCCCCTGCCCAAAGCACCAGCTTAGCTGTATCAGAGCTTTTGAGCATTACAATATCCTGCTTTCTCTCAGACTTCTCGAGGCAGAAGAATTTTAGCATACAGCCTTTGTTTTCTTGTTTCGTCTTCCCTAAGTGCCTTCCTGAAAACTTAGGGCTCCCATTTCTCATTAAGATGAAACATTCTGGGGAAACAGCCAAGGTGTATTTTCTAGCAGTACAACAGGTTTATTTAACATTATCCCCCAGAATTAACAGCCTGTGTTTTACTGTGTGCCTGCTCAAGAGGATGAGGCTGTCATCTGCGCAGCATACAACTCATAACCTGAGGAAAGAAGATGAGCAAGAATGGATACCAGTAACTTCTCCGGTTTCCTTTTCTGTGCTGCTGCATGGCTTGTTGCACAAGTGAAAAGCTCTGAGGGACCAGTCTTAATTATAGCAGCCTGCCAATTACATCTCTTTTCATGTTAGAGGTGGTTGGGACAGAGCAAGTCAAACCATCTGTTGAAATTACCTCTGTCTCCCTGCCTTCAGTGAGCCTTGTTCTGTTTGTGTTGCATCTCTGGGGCCACGTTTGGATTATTATGAGACTCCTCTCTAATAAAATATTAAATCCACTTTCGTTTGGACATGGAAATCCGTGCTTGGACTTGAGCATTCCTGCCTTCGTTTGATGTTTCTCATGTCCATGTCTCAGCTGATGGTGGAGCATTATTTCATGACATTCAAAGGAGAGCCTCTCTTGCTGTACCTGGTTCAGCGTTGCCCAGACTCCGACATCACATGGTGGACAAGGCAAAGCTGTTCTGATGCCATTCCAAAGGGACCTGCATACAGGGGTTTTGCAGTACTTTTTGCATGCTGCCTTAACTGGAGGACTCTCTTTATTAGAAGTGGAGCTTGCATATTTTTTTACATATTCCTCACACTTTTTCTGCAAAAGAAAAGACACTGAGCAAAGGACGTATTCCCTCATTTTCCCAATACATTGCTTGTAGAACTGCAGAGCAACTAATAATGCGTAACGTGTTAATAGCAGGCTGAAACCAAGTTCTCAATTCATAAAAGGCCTTAATCAACATGTCAGACGTGTCAGGAACTGAGTGTGTGTAGCCTTCTTTCTACAATCCTTCCCCATGTAAGGAGCAATCCTTTCTCATGCAAATAGTCCCCAAAGCCTATTCAGTTTCTGAATGAGTAATGCCATTTAGAACTGGCCGTGCTTCCTCTCACAGAAATCATGGCTCCTATGCCTAGATAAACTTTTACCATTTTCATGAGCAAAAGGCACACTTTTCAAAATATCCTGTGCCAGTTCTGCAAACATTGCTGCTATAACAATATAATTATACATGCTCATTGACAGCTATTAATTCTATTAATCTCAGACTCCGCCCTCTTCAAAAACAAAACAAAAAATACCCCAACCAACACCAAACTCCATTGAAATGCAAAACTGTTCATACATGAGTATAGAGTTTTGAAAATTGATCAAATGTAGAGAAATGATCTAACTTCATTGAAGCTTGTGGGAGTGATTATAAATCAGATATAAGTTGTAAAAGAGAACCTGTGAATGTATGGGAAGGTAAACCCTGACCATTTGCTGTGCAATAAAATGGACTGTTAGCCAGATAATGAAATCATAAAACACTGACTGTATTTTTCTAGACATTTCCGGGAAAGGAAATATTAAATAATTTTGGTTTTTCTAACCAGATTTTCAAATTTTATACTTTTTATAGGTTCCCTTTCAGTCATTTGGCAAAAGAGCAATACCAAAAAAGAAAAAGCTGAACTGGGGCTTTCTTCCCCACGCAAGTTATGGCAGTGGTTTAGACAGAATGACTGATGCTAGCTGAGTAAGATGCAGAATAATTAGCACAACCTTCCTGAGTCAGGCCCATAGAGATCATAGGGTACAAGGGGAAAAGGACTTTTTTAATCAAGACGTAGCATTCACTCCTGATCATACTGAAGATGTTTGCAGCCAACTTCAACAGTACTTGTATTTTATGCCAAACTTACCATCTTTTGAAGTAAACCTTTGAACTGAATTTAAAGTTAAAATTAGCAACCGAGTGATTATTTAGTTCATTCAAAATGCCAACTTAATTTAAACTGTGAACTCAGTGATGAAAAGTAACTGCATGGTTTACTAGAGCACTAATACTTGAAGGAACTAACTTCCAATCCAAGTAAGTCAGCCCATCATTGTGCTGCAGAAGTGTTACTGCCACATCTTTGCACTGGAGCCTGCACATTTCGCACACTGAGTGATGGACGTGAAGCTGCTGTGTTTAAGAGGCACTGGACTAAGTGCAGTTATTCATGACTGAAATACACTCTGTTATGATGGTGTCTTACGCTGCTTTCCACTTACAACTCAACAGAGCTGTGTGAGGGTATTTCTAGCCTGCTTATGAATTAATTGCGTGCAGACACATGCACCAATTCACCTATTCAGGAAGTGGCAGCTTAGAGTGAGGATCATTTGTTTAAGTGCAATTTGTGTTAATCTGCAGTGGTATTAGCTGAGAGAGGGAATATAAGCAGGGAAACTTGCAATATTTTTTTTTTTCAAATAAAAGTAAAGTATTTGTAACATCTATTTAAAAATCACTAGAAAAGAGAAGATACAATATTTTGCCCAAGGGATATAGCTCAGATGTCTGACATGATCTTTAGATAAAATGCAAGAAGTGTCCAGAACTCTAGTCTGTAATAATGAAGTTTTTGATCTACTGAATTTACACTGCATGTTAGTTAAGCTTTTAACTTTTCTGCTGTTCCCGAACACACATCCACAACATTTCTAAGGGATCAATTATTTCTCCAGGTCGTTGTTGCTGATAATGTTGTTTTTGAGGCTGGTACATTTTAATTATATTTTTCAGACATTTTGAGACTAGACCTTTGTTCAATATTTTCTAAAATGGAATGCAGGGAAAAGTTCAACTTTACTGTATTCACAGTATTAATTTGGGAGGGAAAATTCAACATGTTTGTAGTATAATGATTTTAGGTTTCAGACTTTTTTTTGACCTGTAATCACAGATATCAAAGGGTCATTACATTTTAGCACTAAAACAGATATGCATAATTCAATGTATCTCATTTTAATCATTACTGAGGTTTATAGTGCAAAAACTATGGTCCTGTAGAACAAAACAGTGGTTAACAGTAACAGTAAGTGACTGGAGGAATTACTGTATGCTACAGATCATTTTTCTGTTATCAAGCCTTACTTCACACAAATTTTATTTTCCTTTTACTATGCCATATACAATATGGTGTGAGATAAAAATAATCTTAGTTCCACAGCTCCTTTCACAATGCAATGACAGCTTTCTGAAGAAGATTTTGGCCACCTGAGGCCACAGAATCATTTAGGACCCAATTTTAAATCCACTGAAAGGGAAAAAACCTTTTGCTTGGGTTAGTAAAAGCATGGAACTGCAAGAAATACAGTATGGGATCTACATCGATCCTGATGGTACCCCAGCCTTTCTGCAGTTGCTCATGGGTGTAAGTGAGAGAGCAGTATATACAGAGTGAAGAAGAGTGAGGACATCAGGATGCTGGGAAGTCAGTCAGGCCTCTGTATTTGTATCACTTGGCACTGCAAACCAACAGATCCTGACAGTCACCTCCTGCCTGCTGCTTGCCAGACTTGTGGGAGGATTTGTTCAACCCAAACACATAGAAAGACCAGGAGGAGAAGAATAGCACAGAGGGAAACACTGTTCCTGTAGAGTTCCTACTTCGCACTGGAACATAAGAAAATTTAGCTGAGCAGGGGGAGTTCTGACTTTTAGCAGCTTTTGGTGAAGAAAGCTGCCAAGACAGCAGCAAAGCTGCTGACAAGAAAAAGTACTCTATTCAAAGTTTAGGAAAGATGCTAAAAACTATAGAAGACAATAGTTGAAATGCCTGCTTTAGCACTGTGAAACATAAATGGCATTTGTTTCTGATTTTACAGAAAAAAAGTGCTGAGGTTCACATCTTGTTCACATTTGTTCTAGGAAAATTCCAACGACTTTTGGAGGAATAAAACCAGTTCTCTTCCAGGGAAATGTTCCATGATTCTATAACAACTGAAGATTTCAGTAAGTATGGTTTCACTTCAGTAGATTTTAGACTCATCCTTTAGATTTTGCAGAGCAGATCCATGATATTTTAAGAACCTTATTTTTTCTCAGTTTCTATAAAATGATTAAAAAACTATGAGAAACCATTCCATGCATAAACAGAAACGGGATCTAACCTTGTGTTTTCTAGACATTTCCAACATGTACACTTTCAAAACATTAAAATACACTCACGAGATGAAAATTTGCCAACTCAGTTCTTGTAAGGTTCCCTAAACTCTAATTGAAATCAAAGGGGCATGTGCTTAAACACTTTCCAGGAGACATTTTCTGGAATTAGTCATAATGAAAAATGAATTAATTTTGGTCTATTTCCCAATATTCCCCTAGAGTCACAGTTCTTATATTTTCCTCCCAGCTGTAGTCTGAGTGATATTTGGTACCTGGAGTTTTTGAGCTACATGGTTTTGTAGTCAGTAAAGCCTGTTTCTGCTTTGCACAACCTTCTGCTTTGCCAGTTTGGTCCTAAAGAAGGAAAAGAAAACTATGTCACAGCACTAGAATATTTTCAAGAGACCACGTGCATGTATGCATGTGAATGTATGTACATGTATGCATGTAAATTACACTGAAAGAGAACTGCTGATACTTCAAAGTAAACTTTTTAACCTCTGTGTATCAGCTATAAGGCAGTAAGTAAATCTAATTCATTAACAAAAATACAGCAACCCTAGAACAAATGATACGGGAACAGTACTGCCACCTTGCTGGAGGAACAAAATAATGTGATTTCTATTCTCAACATTGTTTGCATAGCCTACAATTATCAGAATTAAGTATGGTAATAACCTGGTAATTAACAGTAATTTATTTTATCACTGAGCAAATGGCATTGCAGAAGCAACAATGACCTATACATTTTTTCATGAGTTCTAAAGTTATTGGCACCATATTTCTAATTACCCTTCCAGCCATCTAAAGTATTTTAGAGCAGTTACTGAGATGATGTCAAAGCACTCCTGATCAACCTGTTTTCTTGATGAACTGATTAAAAGGTTAAAAAAAATTAATCATGATTTGACAAGCATGGTGTACTGAAGAGGTAACTAGAACTATTACCTGCCACTTTTGGTGATAACTTTTGGTAATATAAGTTCATGCAAAGAGAATTAAAAAAAAAAAAAAAAAAAAAGGAAGGTTGTGGTTGTTTTTGACTGCTCATTTGTAATTAAAACTTTATTTAAAAAAGAAAAAAGAGTAGAGTTGTTAAAGAAAATGCAAAGCAATTATATCTGTTGCTTGACCTGTTGCCTGATCACATTATTAATTGCTATCACCATCAGTATTTTATATGCCTCTTCAGCATCAAGGGGGGGAAAACAAAGTCTTAGAGGTTCAGAGAGTAGCGTAGTGGCAGTTTTAGTTTGACCCTGGATTTCTCATTCCTCTTCTTTCATCCTTGTTCAGATTGTAGATGCTATTGCACACAACTGCTTGCAGAGCAGTGACCTGGGGGCATCTTTGCCACAGCAGGTGTCAGAATCTGGTCCTAAACACGGGTGACAAGGCTATGGGGGATTCTTCCCATGGGATCTACCGAGAGGCAGGCATGCCAGCAGCTGAAGGATCACACACCTCCACGTGGTCCCTTGGGAACTATGGAGAAGTGATAAAAGTCGCTGTATCCCTAAATCCAGAAAAAACTGTGAGATTGACAGAAACTGCCTTTCCTTCTCCTGTGCCAGGTTTTCCATGCCAATGACAGCTAAACAAAAACAGTTGTCCTGATTTCTCTAACAACTAAACTGTGAAGAAAAAATTTCTGCTCAGGATGGTTGACAGCAGAACTATCAAGGCTGTGTGGCTGTTACCACCTAAACAGACTACCTTTTTGAAACTTTTAATTCAGTGTTTAAATGAAGATCACCTTCTGTAGAACTGTTTTCATACTTTAGAAAAAGTTAATAAATTACTAAGTATTTTTATTCTCCTAGAAACAGATCTTCCTGCCAATGATTTGGAGAGGAAATGTTGCTTACAATGGAACTGATGGGGACAAAAGAGAAGACCAAAAAGTGTCACATCAGCTCATCTGCATGAGTGGAATTAAATACTCAGTACAGATAATTGTGTGTGAACATGCCGTGGAAGGAAATAGTGGCAAAAAGAACAGAAATGGTACAAAAACAAGAAGTCTGAGACATCCTGTTTTCATTTATAAAAGGTTCCAGTTTCATCAAAAGGTTTCACTTTGTCATCTCCTTGACTTTTCACTTATCCACCCCAGTTCTTTCACTCTCCCCACTCACTTCCTCTGTTCCCCTCTCCACTTCTCTTTGCCATGTTTTTTAATCTGAAAATTCACATAATGTTCAGTATTTCCCTGTGAATCCAGGAGTACCCAAAGTTTTCTCCAACCCTCTAGGCTGAAGGCTTGTCATTTAAACAGGTGGCTTTGGAGATTGCATGGCTCTAAGAGGCCCCCACTGTACTGGTGTCAGGGAATATTGTATTTAATTTGGCATATATGTCATTGAAATGTCCTATGCCTATACAAGCTATAACAGTATGTTTGCGTTTCAAACTACCATGCTTTGGGTAATAATGTGGAGGGATTTGGTGCTTGTAAAGTTTAAGTGTTTGTGTATTAGGTGGACTTAGCAATGCTAGATGCCTGCCATTAACTATGTGTGCATTGATTGACTTCATGCAGCTTCTATCGAGCACATTTCCTGCAATCTGTCTGTCTTCATTCAAACTCCTTAAAGGTTCCTATGAGCACCCTAAATACCAGAAATTGTTAAAAACGCTGTAGCACAGGCCTACCTCCATAGCTGCTCCTTCCCAAGACAGTTCCATTTCATGAAGTATAGGTCTGCACTTTATATTTGGACTTTCCAAACTCTTTTAAGATATAGACCATCTTTTACTACAAGTTATCAACATTTCACCTCCACTAATGACCACATAGATCAGACCCTCCATTTAGAAATGATAAAACATTTTTAAGAGAGAAAACTCTTTAAAAACTCTTTTTTAAAGAGAAAATTACTATTTATACATATTTTAAAAGCCAAAAAAAACGTATTTCATTGAAATGAGAAAAAGACGAAAGTATGTATTTTCCAGATCTCAAATAACTTTAGATACTGATCTTTAAGCTTTGCGAAGCAAGTCTGACTTAATTTTATCAACAATGGGAGTTGGCTTTCTAGGAGAAATTCCTTCTAAGAAAGAAAAGGTTGAGAGGTTTGGTCTCAGTTCTTATCCAGAACGATGAAGCTGTATATTGCCCTCTGTCTCTGGAGCTGCAGCTGCTAGGAGGAGTTAAGCATGAGTGGGAGGTATTCACTAGGGAACCCTAAATCACGAAAGTAGTAGCTTCCGACTCCTGTGTCCTAAGCAATTTCTGGAAAAAATCTGCTCCTGGCAATGCACTGTGCTGCATGGGCCCAGCAAGGCTGATTGCTGATGTCGTACATTAGTACAGCCGTTGTACTTCCCTCATTCATGCTGGTTTTGTAGCAGACCCTGAATCAAGAGGTCACAGCACTAACTGAGCTGTGAATCTTCCTTTTTCCTCTGAGTGTCTCTTCGCATTTCGTGAACAGACTATCCCGGATGTGTGCTTGGTCTTATCCCAGATAATCATACTTCCAGAGAAGCCAAAAAATTACGTCAGTGAGACGTGAACAAGGGTATTTGCATTATGTGTGTGAACTTGTTTTACTTGCTCTATAAGTGGTTAAGATCATACCACAAACATGCCTGCAGATGATTCTTTTATTTACTTTTCCTTACAGCAGTTCTAGTATTTTAAATTATTACAGTAACAGCTATGAGAAAAATGTTGCAGAGTTAGTTATTGTCTCTCTGCATGGAGAACTTATGTCCTTGAGCTTTTTTTTTTAATATACAAAATATTTTGCAGCTTAGTCACTGAAGCATAATGTGAGAACATATGAGAATCACTCTCTAAGAATGCAAATACACATTGTTATGTAACAAATAAGTTTAGGGATCTGAAATGGGGGTCTTGTTGAACTCCACAGGCAGGGTTAACTGAGTTTTTTTATCTACCACGTCTCACACATTTCCTTTCATAGACTTCCATACTTCCCTTCCCTGAATTTACTTAGTGGAATTGAAAATATGAATTTGAGGAAAAAAAATACGCTGTTTGGACAGGGTGATAATGAATCTCCACATTGCAGTATCCTATTGAGTGCATTGATTACTATACTGCCCATTCACTGTAGAGTGTCACACAATGGCTATTACAGTTATTGCAATTCTCAGTCTAATGATACGGTCTTTGACTTTTTAAATACAACAGAATTTTAGTGGCAGTTTCCCTATTATAATAACTCCCAGGATTTCAATTCTGTACTTTTTGGTCAAAGGACGCTTTCTATTTTATTTCAGATAATAGTGAATAATGTAACAGGTAGTTCTTACTCCTGAAAACAAACTTTATTTAAGAAATACAAACCTTTTATGAAGTCTCTGTTGTCACAGGCCTTGTATGAACTTTGCTCCATTTAAACAATGAATTTCAGAGGAGAAGTCAAATGAAAAGAAGTATGATCAAATAGTTAAAATGTTAAATTTAGCTTACAGCTCCTGCATTTCTGATAGGGAGCCTGTGTTTGTGATCTGTAAATGAGCTATGGCACGTATGTGCCTCAGTTTCTTGATCTGTAATGAAAAAGTCAAAAGTAAGAATTATTATATGCCTCATGAGAGTGTTGAAGGGCCTACATTTACAAAAGCAGATAGATCAAAAGCAGTAGATCAAAGCAGCAATCCAAAAATCAGTTTGGCCTTATATTTTGTCCGGCGTGGATTCAAAGTTGTGAGAAAAAAAACCCCAACAATTCTGTGCCTATATTACACTGAAATGAGTTTCAAGCTCATTAGAAATCAATCCAAGATTTCCAAAAAATTCAGCACATGCTTGCTTGGTAAATTTTTCAGAATTCTTAAGGCAGAGGAGTAGCTGAGAGTGAAACAAAAAGGTTAAAATCAGAATTTTATCTGCTTTGTGTTTATCACAAACACAAGAAACATGCATAAATAAAGTGGAAAGCTGTCTTTCAAATTCCAGGTCATCTGTTGCGCTTTTCCAGCAAATGTCATATGCCCTTCGGTCTCAGGAAGTAAAAACCAAAAGTAGCTGGTTAAGCTCAGAAATCATCATAACTATTTCATAACTATTTTGACTGGATTATGAGTTCAGTGTGCATTTCACTAACATTGCCTAATATATAATGGTAAGTTATATATTGCAACGAAACGCTAACTGAGAGAAATTCTGCCTATTTCAAATCCCCCATGACCCAAGCATGCCCATGCTTCAACTTTAGCTCATCCGTGTCTCCCTTCACTCTTAGATGTCAAAAAGCATTGGAAAAAGAAAGCACAAGACATGCTCTCAGCTCTTCTGGGTGAATGACTTCTTATACATTATATAGAGAGTCATCCATTTACTTACATACAAGAATATATTTATGTTAACCTCATAAAGACTGAATTTCTCCACCTTGGCAAACAGAAGGCAAAGAGATAAACTCATGTTTTCCTTAACCAGAACATCTGCAGCTGCTACTTGAAATTACACAGTTGTGTTTAATATTTATTGGGAGACTCCTTCTGAATATGGTGTCATCTAATTGATTCCAGGCACCTGCCTCCCTGGAAGTTGGGTAAACTAAGGAGAGTGGCAGGTGGAAGGGAAACAGCATGAGTTTCTTACAGGCAGACTTTCAGTCATCGAAGTCCTACTGGCTGTGGTTAAGCTGTATGCTGCCAGAAGCTCACTGATTTTTGGGGCTACGTGGTCAAAAGGAATTCTCATTTTCTTCTATAGAGTTGGCTTTAGATCCCATACGCAGGATCTGTCTGCCACAAAATAGTATCTAGATAACACTTCGCAGGACCTAGGCTTAATCATAGAAGTTTGCACATCAGAGGAGTTTTTGCAGGAAATTAGGACACTGCAGAAACCAGGCTGGTCAGAATTTTGTCCATATAGATAGTAATAGGAACATCAGACTGCTCTTCACAGAATCACAGAATCAATTAGGTTGGAAAAGACCTCTGAGTTCTTTGAGTCTCACCCACGGCTCAACACCACCCTGTCAACCAGACCATGGCACTGACTGCCACATCCAGTCTTTCCTTAAACATCTCCAAGGATGGCAACTCCGCCACTGCCCTGGGCAGCCCATTCCAGTATGTAATCATCCTTTCTGTGAAGAAATTCCTCCTAATGCCCAATCCAAACCTCCCAGGGCACAGCTTAAAACTATGTCCTCTCATTCTGTCCATGTGGCGGTATTCCTTTTATATGTATTGCAGAAGCGGAGCAACAGATAATTTTAAGAAACAGAGGGGTTTTTGACGCCTGGTAGCATTCCAGCAGCACACACTCAAAATATGTGCCCTGGTGTAGACTATTAGTCATTAAAAACCATAACAAGTGAACATGTTTCATCAGAATGTGCTGATCTTTACAGACTTCAGCTTTACTTGGTAATGTGCAACAAGAAGCTGAAACTAGAATTTCATCTGCTAAACTTAAGCAGAAGTTTAAGAGAATGAAAGAAAGCTGGAATAGGGATGACATCAACAGAACCAGTTAAGTGTGAGTTTTATACAGTCTTAAGTGAGGCTTTTGCAAATGCTTTTTACTTAGTTGGAACTTTGATTAAACATCTAGGCAGAGAAAATTTATAAGAGGCTCCTTTTTTATCAAAGAAAAGAGGAGAAATCAAAAGTGTATCATATATAATTACTCTCCCTTTTCTAGATCCTGGGCCACTCACACTTCGATACATACCCTGAAGGTATTTCAATCTTGATAAAGTTTAGGCATGCTTCAGAGAAGTCCTGAGATAATTCCACATCCTGGCCACCCTGCAAACAAGGGCAAGGTCTTTGCATTTTCAGAGATCTGTGTGCATTGCTGTGCTCACAACTTTCCTGAGAACTACTCTGAGTCATTGGAAAGACAGATAATTGCACTTTTACTAAAGAAAGTCTTATTTAGCCAATTCACTCTAAGAGTCTGACCCTTAAGTGAAGATATTTCATCATGTGGACATGTAAATATTTTTATAAACTTCTTAAAATTGTGTGCTTTGTGATACATAGATAGGCTCTGATGTTTATCAATTCTCAGAGAAAATAGTCATTGTACAAAAACAGACATATATCTTCAGTGCACTCAAAGGCATTCTCAAGAATTTACATGTTTGCAATGCCAGAGATATACTTGGCTGAATATAGACTCAAGCATCAATTTCAAATGAAAAAAGATTTCTCCAGCTGCTGCCACATCTGTTGTCAGGACCTGCTGCTATGCCAGTGAATGCATTTAAGCAATCGTTACAAGAAGTAATGTTTGTCTCTATGTGCTTACAAGAAAGAAAGATCCATCGGAGTCCGTGAGACAAGAATCTTTCACTGAGAAATATCAAAAGAGAATTTAAATGTTAATGGAAGATAGGGTGCTAGGATATCAAAATCATACTGGGAAAAATAGTATTACAATACTAAAATAATGTGCAAGTGAATGTCTCCAGAAGCTTAAAACAATATTAGGAAAATTCATGAAAAGTGACTCCAAGAAATAGAATTGCAAACCTTCAGCCAAAAACAAAAAGACTCATATGTGTAAATCAGCATGTGTTGCTGATTTAAGTTTGTACCTTTTTACTCTTGCTGGACAAGAATCCTCAGAGTTTTTTCTACAATATTTTAATGTTTCTTGACATATATACTATTCTCACAAATTCTGTTTTTAAGCAGTTTGTGAACTGAGAAGTAAGGACGTTCTCTGAAATGTAAATAACTGGATGGTTTCCTATGAAGGCATGAAGTTCACCTTATAAAAATGTAAAATCTTGTCAGAGAAACAACTAGTTTATATATATATATATATANGAGAGAGGAGCAGACATACCTAGTACATTGCAAACCTTCTACTCAAGTCTTTAAGAGACTGGATAGCTTTCATGCCTGTGGTTGTTAAACAATCTTTAAAACTGCTCAATCTGTGAAGAACACTAATAAAAACAACTCTCTTCAAAGATTTTCTTTTCAGGTCGGTTCTTTCATCACCAATTTGCCTTTTGGCATCTTTCTTACTGTATGTTCAGTGCACTAGTCAAACAAATGTAGTGTCACAACCACCATAAAAAGTCAAGCATTCCAAGCTGAACAAATTGGTTTGCACCTGCCAAATACTGCACAATTTTTATTTTGATACATTGTGCATTAAAGCAAAATCCATCAACAGAATAGTTTGAGAGGAAATAAAAAGTCTTATCGTCTGGGAAGACCTAAAAGACCGTCTATAGTGGTGGTGAAATTTCTGTGCCATGGTTTAATTTTGAAAGAACATTGTCTTATACTTTCAGTACTAGATTTTAATTCAGATAGTCTTCTGAAGAGATAGAGGTAGTAGACCAGATAATAAAGCTGCTATTACAGCTGTTCTTCCCATGCAGCTATTTCTGCACCTTAGTGCTTCATCTGGGGACTGAGGAACTCTCCATGGTGTGCACTGTCCCTATATCCAATAAACTGATAGTCCTAGTTCCAAGAAAGTTGCTGCTATCTGTGAACAACAGGAAGCACAGGAGTACAAAGACACCTTATCAAAATGTTTTTATTCAACAAACCTTTCCCTTTCCTCTTTTCTCTTTCCTGGATTGTCTCTTCTTCACTGAGGTACTGCTTTCTGACCTATTTTTACTCACTTCATTCTTAGAGTCCCAAATTCATTAGAATTTCCCTTTGAATTCATCATCTTTCCCTTTGAAAAGGAAATTGGAATGCAATTTCCACTGGAGAGTGTAAATCCATCTTTACTGCAGAAGTGATACATTATCATTATAATACAATTATTTTAGATTTCTCAATATGACATTCAAGAGATAGGTCATAAGGTTTTCTTAAACATGTACACGTATGTGCAACATATCCATATAGTTATCTGGACACTTCTTCAAAGTGCATGCAATGGGGACTTAATTAATAAACATTTGGTAGTTATTTTGGTAGCTTTGTGGGATTAGAGCAGCTTTGGTATATAACAGAAATAGGAGCTTTACCAATAAGAATTTTACATACATTTTCAGTAAAATGAGAATTCTTCTTTTTCAGAAGGTGAAGGATTTGTGTTTCACTAATTATTGTGCTGGTGTTTCAAATGCGAGTCATGTCTAGAAATCCTAAGAAAATGAACCAGAAAATGCTGGGGCACATAAAACACGGCATGTTATCCTCCTGCAGATGCAAAACATCAAGGCCAGTTCATAAATGATCCTGCTTCACATTGAGGTCTTTGGAGCATTGGCTATGATAAGTGTAATTCTGGCTTTCTTTGGCAGAACTCCAATATGGAAAGGGGCTTTTGAGAACTATGGTCATATAAGGTATGAGACATAATTATGTGAGTTTTGCCTTCTTTTGTGATGAAAAGGAGATCCTCAAAGTAGTAGCAAATGGAGGATGTCTGCTTTGCTGTACATTAGGCTCTGTCCATCTATCAGTGAAGTTAAAAAACATAAAAATAAAACTGGGTGAATATTAGACCTTGTTCTGAAATCTGTTTTCCCAGGCTGTTTTTAGTTGGTGCAGTGAAACTGCAAAAGTACATGCTGTTTGACTACTGCAGTTTTCAGTTATATTTCAGGAACATCAAAGGTAACATGTCTTGTGTTTCTCCTTTGGACCCAGAAATTGAAATAATAACAATGCGATGTATTTCTTTTAACTTTCTGCATGACTGAGCTCACTAATTATGGAAGCTTAGTGTTGATGAATAGGTTAAGTTCAGTTGAAAATTAGTCTCTGCTGCTCCCCAAGAGCTTATTTGACTCAAGAAATTTCTTATATTTTTCAGATGTAAACTGATTTTCTTAAGCACTTAAGGAACCACATGTACTTGTGACTAGTCAGTGCAAACACAAAAATTTGCCATGTAACTTTGCTCATTTTCTTTTCTGTCTTGCATCTTAGCAAAATATACCAGTCTGGTCTTCTCTAGTTTTCTGGTTTTCTGAGCAGACTCATAAGTTCTTCTCATTGTGCCTAATTCTTCATGGTTGGTACATTTTATAAGACAGAAACACAGCATAATAATTCTGTATTTAAATAGAAGACATTTTTGCAATACCAAAATAGTGCAAGTTCTGCATTGGATCATGTCAATTATATGAACACTTCTAAAACAGATTCCAGTTCTTACCTAAAATATGTATGTGCCTGTGCCTTCTTTAGCCCCTCTTTTTTGTCGATTTTCTTGTCTTGCTGTTGACTATTACTAGAGACCTTTCTTTAGGACTCATATTCAGAAATTTAGATGGCCAGAGAAAGAGTCCCACCATGGTGAAGAATGAACCAGACTGGCTATGAACCGGACACTGTTTTGTCTTTGTAGAACACTTCTTTTTCACTTCCCAATCCTAAAAGTATCCTTACCAGTCTGCTATAAGTGCTCATTTAAACAACTGGCTTTTATGTGCAGAGGAGAATAATTTCCCTAGCAACCCACTGCAAACAATGTCATCCATAGGTAGCTCCTGCCTTTTGCATTTGTGGTGCAAGGGGAAGCTGCACACTTCCATAAAACTCTGAGGTGCACATATGAAAAGTAAGAACAAATCCCAGCCTTTGAGCCCTATCCAAGATCAGCATTTCTTCTGAAACAGTTTCATTTTGTGTGTTTTTGCCAGACATGGACACTGGAATTGCATGGACAACACCACAGTCAATTCAGCAACATTATCTGCCAGGGAGGCAGAGGGGAAATCAAGAAATGTAAGGGCTGGTGTGAAGGAACAGGGCTTCTTTGTACTCAGAGACTAAAGTGCATCCTGTAATAATAGGTTCATGGTCCTAGCAGAAGCAAATTCACTATTTCCAATGCAAACAGGAATGGTGACCATCTCTCTGTCACTCACGGTACAAAGGTTTCAATTTCTCCAGGGCTCTTGCTGTCAGGAGAAAATGTCTTATTTAATTTGAGCAGAACCCATTTCTATATTCACAACATGAATACCCAATAGAGAGTGATATATTTTGATTGCAAGCAGCTGTTGCCATCTGATCAGGGGATATATTACAAATATTTCAGCAAATGTTTCTCCTCCTCTTTTCCCCCTAAGACTCTGGCAAAGCTGATGCATGACTGGGAAATGTATTCATATGTGAAGAAACTCCCCATGTCAAAACATCAGGCAGCAGGCAGTACCATTTCACAAGCACACACATCAAATGGCACCTGTTAGAGTTTAAAGTCTGTTCTCTAAAACCTTGCCTAGATGGAGTGGCAAGAGAGGCATGTGTTTTAGACTCAGAAGTTTGGAGGTGATGAGGAAGTTCAATCCCTGTTGACTGAACCTGAAACAAAAAGCTCCCTGTAAGCTAGAAGCTAGACCTTCATTATCTCTTTCCCTAGGTGCTCCACTGAGAACAGCAGTGTTGAAATCAGAGATGTGATACTACTGCAGAAACAGGCTCTCTAGAAGTATTATTATGAGTGCTAGAAAATATTTTCTGCTGTAAATCAAGAAGAGGGAAATAGCCTTAAACTCGTTGAGGGAGAAGAATGAGTTGTTTAAACAAAGTCCCTAACTCAGATCCAGAGGGAAGAGAGCAATCTACAGTAACAGAGCTCCTAATCCTTGGTTTTGATTTGATCCACTACTTTCTTAACTTTCCCTGTAAACCCACTGAGGCAAAAACTGCTTGCTCCATTTCATGCTGTCACTCTTCAACACGAGTAAGGTGAGCAGGATGTGAACAATGCTGCTTTTCTGTGGTATAGATGTCATTTGCATACATTATGTTTAAATCTAGACCCAAATTCTGCCTTAGTATATTCTCAGGTTCTCATTCAAAGGTAGAAATATACTCCACAATTGCTTAGTTGCTATGCTCTTCAAAGAGGAAGTAAACCAGAAAAATTTGATGGAGTTCTTTTTTTTTTTTTAATTTGGTGTGTACAAAAGAATTAGCGAGGTGCTGCATATCTCCAAACCAGGTTTGAAGTCTATCAGCTCCCATCACCTCTTCCTAGAAAACATTCTGTGTAATTCAGAATACTGACTGCATGGGAAAGGCAAGCATCCAGCATCTCACTTGATATCCCTAGGCAGTTTGCTGCAAGATTAATTTCAAGTTTTAATGAAAATAAGCAATATTGATCTAATGGGGTTTTTAACCAGAAAGTGTACAGTCCTTCAGCATATTCCGTTCAATTCCCAGGTGACTCAAAAGCACATCAGAACAATTACTGGTGAGTACAGAGATGCTTGTTCTGATTATTCTAGAAAATTGCAGTTTCACAGTATATACAGTAAACACTGTATCATAATTTTTCTAAACATTTCAGGTCAAATAATGTAAATACACATTTATTTATTAAAAATAAACATAGGTCACGTCTAGTAATACTGTAACCATCTACACCTACATCTGATGGCACCTGTCATTGATACCAGGAAATAGCCCATTACAAAAAAAAGACAAACAAAAACCAATCAACTAAACAAACAAAACTTGTGCATGTAAAATACTTGTGTATCTGCTAATATGACTGATAAAGGCACAGGTTGGACCCTGATTTCTGATCCTGATGTGTAACTTTTGTTTACTTCAACACCTGGGAGGTGATTTCTGTAGTAGATTCCTCCAAGCATAAGGTTACACCTGCTTACTCTAGAAGTGAAAGCTAATCATGCTCTCATACATTTCATTTAAGCTGCCCTCACTTTCTCAGCTGGACTGAATCCCCTTAGAAACTTTGCCCTTATGATGTCTTCTTTGTGCTCTTCATTTCTTTTGCCATTAGGCTGTTCAGAGGATGTGAAGAGTGCTTGTGCTCATTAGATTTGACCCTACAGAGCAATATTGCTAATAAGGATCCCAGACAACGGTGAAGGATAAGATTATTTGCTGGATTTGTTCTTAAAAGTCCTAATCCCTTTCTTCTTGGTAGGTCTGTGCTAACCTAAGGTTCCACAACAAATATTTGCAAGTTTTTAAAATTTTACTGCCTGGGAAACTCTTCGGTACATTCTTTATCATCTTGGGTAAACGAGAAAGCTTGTTTTTATGAGATAAAAAGTTATTCAGCCTGTTTAATGAAGTTTCAGAACAAACAAACAAAAAAAGGAATTTAGTAATAAAATACAAAACAAATGTGGGAAAAAATATGAAATACAAAACAGGCTTCTGGGAAATAATTTTAATATTTTTAGGGAAAAATACTTCTAATTTATTCTTTCTAAATGCAACATTTTTATTATAGACTGAAAAGTAAATATACAGCCAAATTACATCTGATGAAAGTGATCTTCATGGCTGTGCAGACAACAGAGATCAATGTATAAAGCATAGACAACTCTGGTATCTGAATAACCTCCTCAGAAACAAAGTTCAAAGCAGTATGAAAGAGACAGACCACTCAATAACTATGAGGAGAAAGTGTCATATGATGTTGCATGGCTTGAAATATGCCTAACTATAAATACAACATACATTAACCAAGAAGCTTTCATGTAAGAAAACATCCAGAGTTACAGTCTATATATAGCAGCTCTAATTTTGTTTCCTTTTTACCAGGAAATAGTTTTTATCTATTGAACCCTTTAACAATGACAGACTTTATCTTGTGCACTTGGACACTAGTGTTGCAGAGAAGAAAACCCTTTGTTTTTCTCTGCGTGTCAGAGCTCTAGAAAAATAAGTGAGAATCTCTGCTTTTCTAGCTGACTGTCCTGTCAAAACAGGGCTTGAAAATGTAAACCAATACACAGTAAGCTATTTCTGTTACTGCATTTTTCTTACAGATGGCTGAAGAGCAGAGGAACAGGCCAATAAATGACTTATACACAAATATGTAAAAAGGAATGCACAGAAGCCCTTTAGTCAGAAACCAGTTACATTTGCAGTTAACTTCCTGTAATGCTGGTTACTTCTCCAAACCTGTAGGCTGGATCTTTGCTTTGTGGAATAGGTTTACATTTTTGTGGAGGAGGATGGACATGTTTTGCAGGCTCAGACAGGCTCTGAATATTAACTCATGGGTGCAACCTATGTATACATTTTGAAAGACTTTATCCATTTTTGGTCAAAATTATCTTCTTTCCTTATTCATCCTGACACAGTGTTTCTGAATATTTGGGTTTGATATTTTGTTCCTCTGGGGACCAGATTGCTGTGGAAGACCAGTGAATATTGGAGAAATGGATAGTCATACTAGAATATTTCTGTTTAGGATGATGTTGAGGGATGTATCTTGATCCTGGTAGGACATTGTGTCATTAATGCTACCTAAACACCACTTTTTAGATTTCTGAAATGGCAAAATTATCATCTTTGTATTGTTCAAATTGAAGTTACTTGTGATGTCTTAATATTTTCTGTGCTACTTTATGGATTTTGTGAAATCTGAAAACATTATATTTCTCTCCTATATTGTGTACTTATATTATATATATTAATATTTCTCTTAAGTAAACGTCAATAACATGAAGTTGTTCATTACATGGAAGTAACTCCCATGCTGACAACATCAATGCAAAAACAGCGAAACAAAGTAATGCTCTGCAAACAAGCACTTCAGTTCTTTCCATTCAGGAGTGTCATAAGGGCTTTCCTGGATTACAGCTTCTCAGTAAATTATTTCTCTGTTCTGCATCCTGTTACCTTTCCCAGACTCATGGCTTTCTCCACTAGCCTTCTCAAGGCCTGATGCTCCTTGCCATTTCACATCTCTTCATCCCCAGAGCTACTAACTGGGGCCATCATATACTGTAACATTTCCTTTGTTACTGCTGACAACGTCAAAACATGTCTGCGCATGAAGGTTATTTTTCATGTTTAATGAGGTGCTGTGATTATACTGGAATTTCTAGTGTTTGCCATGATGTTAAAGAGTCACCTTGTCTGACACTGTAAATGAACTTTATTTGCAAAGTAAATATTTTCTCAGAGGTTTCAATTCCCAGAGAGAAAATTTGAAACTGCCCAGAGTTCAGATGTACCAGTGTATGATTGCTCACTGGGCCATGTGGTCTATTGTGCAACATTCTTCAAACCAAGAGCCAAACTAAACCTCATAATTATAGTCACTTAGGTGACACTTGGTAACTGTGTCATTTATCTCATTACCTGGTAAGGGTGACTGTTCTATACTATACTGTACCCTGTATTCTGTGCATCCACCAGTCAGTCCACATTCAACAGGTCTCTGGAGTCTAAAGTTTTCCACCTGGTTAAAAAGCTTGATGGAGATGAAAGCGTTGGACTGGGTTATATCAGCAGTACATCAAAATCCCTGCTGCTGATTAGCCTTGGGGCAGGAGGGTGCAGCTGGCTACTGTTCAGGGAGCCCAGACAAAGGGTGCAAGTGGAGGGTGGTGGCCCATGCAAAAAAAGTGAGCTTTATCCAAGTCATCTCATTTCTTCACCTTTCAAATGAAGAAAAGTAATAGCTTTGTTCACAGTGACACTGGGAAATAAAGACATTAGTTTCCTGTAAGGTGCTTGGAAATTCTTTGATTGAAGATAGTGTGGAGGTACAAATTGTTTATTGTGCCTACAGATTATACATACCTGTGGGCTTGGCTTGCACAGAATAAATGATATGTTACTAGCACTGGCCAATTAACTGATTTTAAGGGTGTAAAGCAGACAAAGCATTCTGCCCTCAATATATGCTAAAATAATTTAGTTTCACCCTGATTTTTCTCTCTGTATTTAGAGAGGTGGGTGATGTGACCTTGTAGCCTTTTATCCCTTTAAAATATCTGTCTTTTTACCCTATTTTCTTAATGCATTTATAGCTGGAAATTATATTTATTGAACACAAAATCTACTCTCTCATTCTATTATTTTCTCTGTGAAAAAGACTTGACTACAACAATACTAAGAGTTCTATTGTATTAGTAAGTGGTACATTATTTTTGCCCATTAAAAGTCTGATTTAAAATATTTCATTCCATGTTTTTATAACTCTGCCCCTTGCCCTGAAAAATCACTGACTTACCATTAAGTCTATTTTGTAATTACCAGGGTTGTTATAAAAAAAAAGAGATTAATTTTCTGCTGAAAAAAAATTCAATAAAACTTTAAAAACTGTGGGAATGAAGCATAACCACTATTTTCATTCTCAATATCTCCCTGAATCATGGGCTACTCTTGTTCCTTTGGCTGAATGTCGACAGGTGTGTCTTCCAGCTTTCAAATTTGCTGTAAATGATACAGACTTCTTTGGTGTGATGAAAAACTAATCACCACTGAGAAACAGACTTTCTGTTAACCCAGTTCCACTTGATTAAAAACTCTTTTTCATATAAGGCTTTTTAAAGAAATCTTCCCTCGTGTGTAGGTAGAAGGAAGTCCTATTTTTGGGTAAGCTTAGCTGTAGAAGTAGGGGTAGCAGTTCCTGTTTGCGAAATAAGTTTCTTTCCTTTAGACAGTGAAGATTTTCCCTTAGAAACACTATGACATTAATTAATGCCACTTTTCACATATGACACAATAACATACCCCTGCTTGTATAAAACTGTAGATGCACCTGGAGCACAACTTCTTCCAGGGTATCACCACTGAGCAGGGGTCAAGCAAGTCGTCAAACACCATAAAACAAGCAGCCGTAAGAGCCATTACAGGGGATCTGCTGGCCTTGCCAAGAGCAGGGAAAGCAGGGACGCTCAGGTGACAAGAGCTCAAAGTGTGAATGAGTACAAGAATGAAGGTGTTACACACCTTTGAATGGTACCCGCCATGCCACGGTCTCTGTAAATTGCTCGCTTAATAGACAGCTTGGGAGTGGTTGGTTTTATTTCAGAAAGACAGAGTTCTCTCCTGTCACTACTTATGTTAGGCAATTAACTGCAAACCATAGGAAACAAACAGTGCATTACATTTTAGCAGCAGGCTTTTGTAAAGCAGAGTCCTTTCACTTACCAGCCTCGGCAAAGAGCCTCACTGTGTATTTTGTATGATAACTCTATAACATGAAATACTGACAAAAAGGCAGATTCTGTTTGAAGATTGTATCAGGATTTCTTGTGTGGGATCTCGCTCTTAAACAGCAACTCAGCATGTTGTTTACTGAATTATGCTCTCTGTTCATATGTTTCAACACAGAACAGACCTTGAAAAGACAAACTGTTTATTTGTAGGTGTTTTAGGTATTTCACAGAACCTGACAGAATATACTCCTTCATGTATTTTAATTGTACTAGTATTAAATTATTTTTGAAGGGAATAGAGAAGAACCAGAGGCCCCAGAATTCTCTGGATTTTTAAGCCTCTGATGCTCTCTGATACCCAGTGCCACCTGTGCAGTTTTTTCATGCTTATATCTAAGTAACTCCTGAAGTTAGAGTGAGGAACAAGGAGAGAAGGATAATGTCTGCAGTTCTGAAACACTGTCTGTTTCTCCTTCCTCCCCTCTTCCCTTCCTCCCTTCCTCCCTCCCTTCCTTCCTTCCTCCCTTCCTCCCTTCTTCCATCCACCCATCCATCCGCTTGTCCCGCAGCTATTGTTTCCAGACACTTAGAAAAACTACAGTCCAGTTTTTGGCAAGCAGCAGAAGGCACTGGACAAAGAGCCGCTGGAGGAGTGTCAGGGTGTCTTAAGTCCACATTGCCATGGTTGCAGGTCTTGTCTTACTTCCTGCTTCTGGCAGATGTGCAGCTTCATCTCTGTGCCCAAGTCTGGCTGCCAGCTTGAGGATTCAGCAGACCCTGGGCATTTCAGCTGTAATAAAATTATGAGGGCTGACTATGACAAATTCCTCTTCACCTATTGAACCCTAAACATGCGGTAAGGATTGAAGCTACCACTGTTTGTATTTCAATTTCTTGAGATGAAAATGTCCAGTGACTCCACTAGATACTGTTACACAGACCTCTAAAGTCTACTTTTTTTCTTTTTATTTCCCAGAAGACTACAACCTTTTGTCCCTTTCTTTTGGGAAATCTATCTTAGTGTTTTTTCTGGCTCCAGGATCAGGGTACATGGGATTTCTTCTCACAAAGTGATTTGTTCAAGTTAAGAGCTAGCCCTGGCACCAACATGTCTAAACACTCTTTAGTTTCTTTGAATTTTCTCATCATTTAGATTATGCAAATTCGGGTTCCACAGACTTTCTTTAGAGACACAAATTTATGCAAATATTTGTCTCTTTCTGGGACTTAGTAGTTAGGTTTTAGTGTCCATCTTTCTCAGATTTTCCATTCATCTTTTGCAATTCATCGTGAGAACTACTTGGGGCTGCCTTTTTATCATTAAATGTATTGCTATAGCCACTAGACAAATACTGCTACAAGCTAAAACAAATCCAAATGCTAATCCACTGAAACTTCAGGATGTTAGTACAGGTTTCTAGAAGTACCTCAGCACTTCAGAGCTGTAGTGCAACTTATGGAGGATTCTGGGTTTGTTTGTTTAGGTGGGTTTTTTTAGAAACGGCTCCCACATATTCCTCCCGTGGGATAAGAGTGGAGTGTTTGAGCATTTGACAGTTTAAATAAAGCTTCTGCCCCATCATGGAGAAGGCAGGCAGCAGTCCTTAGCAAGCACAGACTACAATAACATTTTCTACATAGCTCTTATTTTGCTGTAGAAAATCTGACTTAGCAATTTCACTGTTAAGATGCCAACATGATGTCATGGGTTTGGCTGGAGTAGAGTTAATTTTCCTCACAGTGACTAGTTTCGGGTTTTGCTTTGGATTTGTGCTAAAAATGATGGTGATAACTCAGGGTTGTTTTCATAATTGCTGAGCAGGGCTTGCACAGCATCTTTTCTGTTCCTCACCCAAGCAGTGGTGGGGCTGAGGGTGCACAAGGAGTTGGGAGTGGACACATCAGGGACAGCTGACCCCAAGTGACCAAAGGGGTATTCCAGACCGTATGGTGTCGTGCTCAGTCAAAAAGCTGGGAGAAGAAGAAAGGAGGGGGAAGGGGAACATTCAGAGCAATAACATTTCCAACACATGGGAAAGCCAGGTGAGTTTAAATACATTTCCCCATTTACACTTTATGCTCCATCAGGACTGCATTAGCCTCAGGAACCTGTTGTCCATTCAAAGACAATATCAGAATGTCTATTATACTGCACAGGGAGAAAACCTCAAATGAAGGCTTTACTGAGCCTCATTCTTTCTCTCCTGGAGATAAGAAATTCCCTGCAGAAGTTTCTGGAATGGGGTGCTTTCTTATTTATGTAGGTCCCTGCAGTAACGAATAGTAGAAATGCCTTTTATTTACAGAATTTTGCTGCTTTTTTGTGCTTCTTCCTGTGGTACTAGACTAGGAAGTTTTCAAAGGCACTTTTAGAAATTCTGTTCTGAAATTTCCATTAACATTTCCTAAGTGGATGTGATCAGCAGGAACCTATCCCTCATTTATCTCCTAGTAGATACATTTGCCATGAAATGGCTAAATCTCACCTTCTCCAAAGGCTCTAGAGAGATATTCAGCCACAGAAACCCTAGTGACTATCTCTCATCAAGTACAGGATAATTTGCAGAGATGGTGAGTACTTGCAGGTATTTTTGCCACCAGAAAATAAGAAAATGCTGAGCATTCTCTACTACGCAAATCAATGAAATCTGTGTTGTGCACCTTGAAACATGCTCTAGTAAAGCTAATCCTTTTGAGAAAGTCAGCTCCTCCCTCATTTAAAATGGACACCTACAAATAATGCACTCTTCTGAACACTTTGATTTCACCATGACCTATCTCTCCCCATCTAAGACTAGGAAAATAACAACACTTCATCTGATGGAGATTGTAAGGATAAAGGCAGTCCTTACAAAGCTCTTGGATAAGGTAGTGAGGAGAATTATAGAAAAATCTGAAGAAGAAAATAATGATTCTGCACTGAGCACAAGGATTGACTGATATATAATAAAAAGCAAGGGTGGTGACTATGAATTCAGAAATTGTAGTACAGTCTGTGAACTGAAGAACATAGAGTGTTACAGGGAGGAAGACTGTATAGGATTATATTGTCAAAAAACTATGTAATGGCAGAGTAATTGACATTTTATCCTCTTGAACCCTATTGTGGTCAGCAAGAAATAATTTCTTCAGATTTTAGGAAGCTCTGGCTTCCTAAATCTGACCAGGGGGTCAAGATGGGGATCCCAAATGAGATTATGAAAGTGGTGTCAACAGAAGGTCCATGCACTGCTCTTTCACTGTGCATGGAAAATTGTGCAAAAACCTTTACTCCACAGAGAAATTTCAAACCTCTGTCTTTGTTTTTTGGTGGAGACATCTGGGTGGGGTGTGCATGTAAATAGGCTCACTGCAAATTCAAATAAACTCAGAAGTTATTTGGGAAATTTTGGGAGTATTTGGGGTAGATTCAACCACGTTGTGTTTCACTCAATAAAAACAAGGGAAAGATTGTGTCTGAAGACTGGAGAAGGAAAAAATAGCCCTTTCTGCTTATTAAAATTCATCCTTAAATCTCAGCAACCATTTAGAAATGAAAGCACATATTTACATGTTTGTTTATATGTAACTTACAACAAAAGAGGTTTTGAAACAACAGTAAGAGAACGCAAACGAGGCAGGCTGTAGTGCCTGCATCAGCTCTTCCTCCTGACAGCAGCAGTCAAGAGAGTTTCCTTTCTGAGTGTCAGCAGTGAAAATCTTCAAGCCACAATTTTGTTATGTTAGGTAGGAAAAGTAATTTACAGCCTTTAGAAATGCATATTTTATTAAAAGCTGAGGAGAAGCCGCAGTGGCCTCATAGCACTGTGAGGTATAAAAAGATTCACTTAATAAGTCCCAAAAATAATATACAGCTAATTAAAACTCCGGTATAAATGTCATGCTGCAAGTTTTTGTCAGAATGAAGGATCAAGCAAAAGTTTTAAATAGGAGTAAAATATTCCAAAAATATATATGAGGAGTCAGGTGTGTTTCATACATACTGAAAATAGTATGTGTGATGGGTTGACCCTGGCTGGATGCCAGGCACCCATGAAAGCCACTGTATCACTCACCTCCTCAGCTAAGCAAGGGATGGAAAAATACAACTAAAAGCTCATGGGGTGAGGTAAGGGCAGGGAGGGATCACTCACCAACTACTGTCACAGGTAAAATAAATTTATTTATTTTCATTCCAGTTCATTACAATTCATTCCAGGGAGATAAATTCATTTAATTTATTACCAATCAAATCAGAGTAGAATAACGAGAAAATAAAAACTAAACCTTAAAACAACTTCCTACATACGTTTCCTCTCAGGATTTATTTTCCTCACAAATTCTGCACCTTGGCAGCAGCATAGGGAATGGAGGCTGTGGTCAGTTCATCACACGTTGTCTCTGCTGTTCTTTCCTCCTCGAGGGGAGGACTCCTCACACTCCTCCTCCCTGCTACAGGGAACAATCCTCCATGCACTTCTCCAGCCTGAGTCCTGCCCACATGCTTCACAGACTGCCTCAGCGTGGGCCTTCACACATGGTACAAGCCCTCAGGAGCAGCTGCTCCTGTGCAGCGTTCTCGTGGGGTCACAGCCTCCTCTGGCCATGTCCAGCCGCTCTGGCTTAGGGTCCTCCATGGCTGCAGGGGCACAGCTGCCTCTCCATGGGCTGCACCATGGGCTGCACCAGGGGCTGCAGGGGAATCTCAGCTCCGGCACCTGAGCACCTCCTGCCCTCCTTCCTCACTGACCTTGGTGTCTGCAGGGCTGTTCCTCTCACATCTTCTCACTCCTCTCTTCTCTGGCTGCAGTTGCTGTCAGGCAGGTTTTTCTCCCCTTCCTAAATCTGTGCCCCCAGAGGTGCTGCCACCATTGCTGATCCCCTTGGCCAGTGGCAGGTCTGGCTGGCATTGGCTCTGTCAGACACAGGGGAAGCTTTGAGCAGCTTCTCACAGGAGCCACCCCTGCAGCCACTCCTGCTACCAAAACCTTGCCTGCAAACCCAGCAAAGCATTTGGAGAGGGCATAGATTTACGGAGCTCAGGGCAGAGGAGGAGGCTGTGTTTCATGCTTAGGGTAGAAAACTTGTGTTACAGTAGTGTTTCTTGGTCGTCATCTTCCATGGGCACATTCAGAAAGGCTTTTTCTCTTCCCTTCTGCACTTCCCCTCCTGGACTTTTGCGGGAACATACACAGGGAGCAGGTTCCCCACGATTCTTTGTTTGTATTCCAGACTCTGGTACCTCCCATACAGGAGGAGATATTAACATACCACTTTCCGTAGAAAGGAAGTAGAGGCAGAAGAGAAGCAGTGATTGCAGGAAGTCAAATGTAATTCATTTTTCAAGCATGCTACCAACACTGCCATTTACCTCACCAAGTCATTATGCCATAGGCCTTTCAGTTTTCTGAATCTATTATTTCAAAGACTCTAACTGCTCATGTTTGTCTGAGGGCAATATTTGTCCTTTGAAGGAGTGCTTTAAAGTGCAATTCCTTTGATACACACATATACAAATGTGTACATGAAGTAAAAGGAAAGAAAAAACAGGAAAGACCGAAGTGTGGTTGTATCCACGTTCCCCTTCTATACTTGCAAAGCTGTCCGTGTGAGACAACCCAGACACACTCAGATGGAAATGATAAATAAAACTAATGAGAATTGGGAAAAGGGGAGGGGAGGGGGAGGGAGAGGGAGAGGGGAGGGGAGGGGAGGGGAGGCATATATATGTAACAATAGAACCAAAGGTTTCAGTATATGGGTAAAATATTCTTTCATTAAATGAATTTCAGTCAGTCTGACCTATTTTTGAACAATTTAAAATAAATTCTATGATTTCAAGTTCTCTTTCTCTTCAGAGAAGTCAAAACCACCTGTAATTTTTTTAATAATATTTGCAAGTCAACTCTTACCAAATGGAAGTAAATTCGTTTTTTCCCATTTGAAAAATATATATAACTCAATCACATTCTTTCCTTTATAAAAGCAGATATCATTCATGCTTTTAATGTTACTTCTTTTTTTAATATTAGGCATGAAACTATTAAAAGTTCCCTGAACAGAGCCATGGAGTCACATGGTCAATTCTAACACGATCAGTCCTAATGAATCAATAAAAATCAACGTAGTTTAGTATAGACACTTTCAAACGATCCTGGCAATCTTCCTCTTCCTAAATACTTCATTAATACTGTTGTATCTTCATGTGCCAGTGTCATCAAACATTATCCATGGGCCTTGAGACATAAGAAATTCTAAATAAGGAAATTAAGAGCTTGATGTGAGATATCCTAGGCAAATTTAAGGTATGAATTAGTGAAACCCATCACTTCTCACTTAGCACTGCATGTTTGGTTTTTTTCACCTGAGCTCTTTGGTTGTCACTTTTCTGCCATGACTTAGCATAAGTAATCAAAATGTCTTTATCTATTTGGAACCTACTTTCAGAAATGCTAATTTCCATATAGAAGATCAAAACATGGTTGATGGAATATGCCAAAAGGGTTTCTTTCATGAGTTTCCTCTAGATTGCTCCTCTAAAGATCTCAACTTTCATCAGTACCATAGGCAGATAAAATTGATTTATTTGCATATTTGCATCGAATGTGTTCATACCTGACTACAGTGGGTGCCTTTACCACTCCTTTTGCAACAGGATTTTGTCTGGCTCCATGTGAAATGAAACCCCTTCCTTCAGGGAGACACAGCTGCACAAAAAAGAGGGAGCGTAACTAAGGTCTTCCCTCCCATAAAGGACTGAACACCAAGAGCACATGCCCTGCCCAGCACAAACATTCAGTTCAACTTCATTGTTCAGAGACAGAAAAAAGGGGCAGGAAGATGCTGGGAAGAAAAAAGATCTCTGTGCCTGTTCACCATAGCATCCTGACTAACATTATATTTGGCTAGAGCCTGTTGTACAGAATTTACACAGTATGAGGAAGGCTCTGTCCATCTGAGTCCATGTGCTTTTCTAGGATATCCTCATTGAAATTAAGTGTAAATTACTTAAGAGTTAGAAAGTCTATTTGATACCATGTTAGTTTGTAATATAAGAAATGAAAATGTTACTTTTTCAGCTTTATAGACACTTTGGGAAATATCTATCGTGTGCAAGCTTGCAAATTTTTTGGCTCAGCATGTGAGGGCAGTGACTTTATCACAGTATCAGTGGCTGAATTGGTGGTATAGGACTGATTAATCTGAGCAACTCATTTTCAAATTTGAATGAAATAAGTGATTTGTGACTTAGGGAGAGGGAGTAATCAGCAAAAAAAACCACAGAGGCAGTGAATTTCTCCTAGACTTACCTTACTAGACTATACAATGGCAGAAGAAACACTAAGAAAGTCTAAGTGACTGCTGTGTTTTAAGACGAACGTCAAAGTAACTATTAAGGCATGTGACATCACATTAAAGTGAAGTTTCTTATTCAATCAGAATAACACACAATTTTCAGACAATAAAAGTTGTGCTTTTGAGTGGGGAAAACTCATTTGCCCAAGGTCTTATTGAATGAGAATACCCTTGACAATGGGATTAAAATGTGGAAAAGGGAGTGATAAGGAAGATGTTAAATAATTTTACATCTTCCTCAGAATATACTGCTTTTCTGCATTAGCATTGTAAGTAATTGAGTAAACCCTTGAGGCAAACATCCCTGGTCCAGAGATTGTTTGTAAAAGTAGTAACTTTGAAAAAAAAACAAAAAAACTGAACAAATAGATATAGTAAGTGGAGTGGGAATGTGCAGTTCTAAGCCAAAGGTCAGCAAAGCTAAATACAAGGTAGGGTTCAGACCTCCTGTTGTACTTTACCTAAATTCATGTTACTATTCTGTAGTGATTTGTTTTGCTGGAAAATTAAAGTACAGTTGACCTCCTTCTCCTTCCAATATTTAATTTTAAATTTAAAATGCCAAAATACAGTTATCTGTTAGATAAAATTACACTGTAAGAGATATTAGTTGAGTCAAAGCTCTCTCCCATGACTTGCACATCAGTTATTTTCTTTATATTTGCATATTGCATACAATTTTTTTTTTCATCCAGATGTCAAACCATTAAATTATGTTTACACATAAAATGTCATCTCTCCTACTCGGACAGCAGGGACTGTAATTTTGATTTACAGAAGAGGGTGTTAAAAACAACCTTGAGGTCAAATGATTTTGGAGTTTAGGGAAGTGTGTGTCTGTGTCTCTGTGGGTTGATTTGTTTGTTTGTTTGTTTGTTTGATAGGGAAAATAAGACCAATATAGCTGCTTTGCTCCTCATCATCCCCACTATTTGCAATAACTTTTTTTTTTGGTCACCTTTCACTGAATTTGACAGACAGAGGGGGTCTTAAGGAAATGAGGTGCCCATATATTTAATGCCTTTGACAGCTAAGCAAGGAATTGTAGCCCTAATATGGGACCAGTTTTAGGGACAAAAGTAGGAAAACCAGCCATATGTGTTTGGCAGCTCCAGCTCAGCATAGGACATTCTGTGCTCTCTCTCCTGAAAATGCTTCTTCATTCCTTGTTTTTTAATAAAATATCAATTTCACTCTGCCATACTTTTCTCTCATAAACTCTAACCATGGAGAAAGAGGGGACATTTTTACATGTGTAAAAATGCCTTGAATTCATGGGTTAAGAAGATATGAACCTGAAAAGCAGGAGGGCATGAGAAACTGCTTTCCAGGTGTTGCAGGAAGAAAACTGTAAGTACGTGGCCACAGACTTGCGGGAGGGAAGGAGGAAGGGTGAAACATTTCAACACAGCACTCTAGAGTATTAAGCAGGTCCCATGCCAGTGCCAGAATAACAAAAAAGAAGCAGGTGAGGGCAGAATGGGTTAGAAAACAGAGAGAGCAGCCTGTGCAACACAGTAGGAAAAATCTCAAGTTGCAAGGGAGACTTCCTTCTCTTGAGCAGGTATCTTCCACCGGAGCAGAATGGAGTGATCCACCTCCAAGAACTATCATAAGAAATCTGGCAATCCTGTTGCAGATAAACTGCTGTTAATGCTATTTCCACTCGAACTTGGGGAGCATCCAGCAAGATGACACATGCTGAGAAAAAAACTTAGAAGCAGTTGTTTGCCAGCCTAAGCAGCCAAAGAGACTAGGTTTTTGAGCATTACGAAGGGATTGTTTTGATTTTCTTTGTCATCTCCTGGAGTAGCAATGATCTGAGAAGACCAAAACTTGTTTCAGTACCCTGAAGAGCTGAGGTGCCGTCAGTGACTGTAGCAGCTGCATATTTCACCTATTCAACACTGGTGTACAGACCATGTGATTTAAGCAGGAGACTCACGTGGGAGCAAAAAGGGAAAAATACATAATCGCAACTTGGTCCATCCAAGTGAAAAAGCTTGACTTCAGGCACTCAGTTTCAGCATTGCTTAATTTACTGGAATACTTCACCTCCTTAAATATAAGCATGTCTGTATGCTTTGCTGCATGGGGTGCATTTTAGCAAGACATTGCATCCTCAGTTACCCCATTTACACTGGCTAAAATGACACATCATTTTAATGAGACACAGCTTTAGCAAATGAAACAGTAAACTGAAGCAGAGTAAGACTGAAACCTTGTGATGCTGATTTGTGTAGCAGTCACTCATCTTGCTGGTATCTCATGGAATACCCCAAGGAAAAATATGGCAAAACCCAAATCATTGTGGGATATCTGGTTGCTGAAGTATTTATCTGTCAAATGTTTCTGCAATACAGCTCCCCATGGCTCAGGTATTGCTTTCTTATGGGGACATGTTAAAGAGGAGCTAATGAAGAGTAAAGAAATGCTTGTCTTCTATATAGTCTGGTTTTCTTTGTGTTTTGTTTCTTTCCAGTGTTTCTAGGGAGCGGATTGGTTTGGGGCATTCTGGTTGTTTTGCTGGAGGTTTTTTTGTTACTGGCTGCTGTGGTAAGAGTCCTGAGTGATAGTCACTGTTATCAGCCACTTGGTTCAGTTCCAGGAAGTCACACTGACAGAGCCACTATGACACATGAATATGGTGCAACAAATATATTTCACACGCTCCTTGAATCAAATGGGCAAGTGCAAATTTAATTTTGCACTAACTTCATAGCACATGATTGGTGTCTGAATGTTTAGGCTTGTTGCAGTATGAAAAATACAGAAAATTAGCCTATTTGAACTATCAAAATTCAGTGACTTTCAGCCACTCTGCTGGAATGATGTAAGGTTAAGCCTTTGAAGAATGCTATATAATACATGTCACATTATACAGGTTTCAAAACTGGTCAGGGCCTATTACCAGATGGGCAGGAAGCAGAGATCTCCAAGGCATTTATTACCTGATGATACAAGGCACTGTGACCTAACACTTTGAACACAAGGAATG
Source organism: Aleadryas rufinucha (assembly GCA_013397815.1). Taxonomy (NCBI): domain Eukaryota; kingdom Metazoa; phylum Chordata; class Aves; order Passeriformes; genus Aleadryas; species Aleadryas rufinucha. The sequence continues at coordinate 61,600 of VZTH01012255.1, forward strand.
AAGAATTTAGTTCTCCTCTATCACTGATTTGCTATCTGCACTGAAGTAACTTTTACTGGATTTTTTTTAATCTCAGTTTCCTCTAAAAAGTTGACCTCCTGTCAGTCTGTCAGTTGATAAAAACTGCAGGCTGCAGTAGCCTTTTTCCCCCCCATCCTTTGTTAATACTGATTATTAGTGGTCCATCAGGAATCTACAATATGCTTTTTGGCACACTGAAAGCTATTGTTTCTGGAAATAACCACTCAAATGATATTGCTGATAACCTACGTGCAACCATTCATCCAGGTGTGGCCTTCTCAGCACAGACCTATTTTGTCCACTGCCAGCCCTCATTACTCTGTGGCAGAAATGACCATGGAGAAGCTGGGAAGAGCAGCACCACCCTGCCCACAGGGTCTGTTAAGTGATCTTCAGGTATGGCCAGAGATCCTGATGCGCAGAAACAGTGATTTATCCTGCTTTATGGCTCGTCTTTAACCAGCTGGTTCTGCCTGCATTCAGCCTTCCCTCCAGCTGGTACAGACGTGAATTGAGGGTTGGCATGAATGCAGAACATGAGCACCCCTGACTAGTCACACCAGCACCTGGAGCGCCTGAATTTCAGTGGAGCAGGCACTGCAGGCTGTGGGAATCTGCAGTATCAGACAGTTTCTCTTAGGAACAAACCTGTTAGGCAGCATTTGTTCTTTATCAGCATGCAACTGGGAATAGCTTCAGGGCTAAGACATATCCTGGGACGCTGTGGAAGAGTGCTTTAACCAGTGCTGTGGCATCATGTGAGAGGAGGGAGGTATTGGTAAAAATATTTGGTAAAATTCCCCTCTCAAAATTGCAGAAATACTCAAGCTAAATAGTGCATCTTCTAAACCTCACACTCTTCCACAAAACAGAGAGTGAAAACACAGCTGTGAAAAATGATGGGTTGTAGCAGCAACTTCTAAATTTAACTTTGCACCTTCATATTGCAGAAGACAAGAGTAGCGCACTACAGGGCTCATACACGTCAATGCACCCTCTATTTCAAATGTCATGTTTGAATGCCTCAGGCCTAATTGTTGGTTCAGTTGTCATAAACCAAGGGGAATGCTGACTGAAGGTCTCATGGCAAAGGAGGATAGGGGTATTGTGTTTTAAGTCGCCTAGGGCATACAGGACAAAGGCTTCCTTGTTTCAAGCAGAGTAAACTCATCAAGCCCACATTGTTTCAAGTTGGGATTTACCCTGGGATCAAAAATTCTTAGAATGACTGAAAGCACAAAAAGACAAATGATTTACAACTCCGTGGGGGGAAATTACATTAAATGAAATAACAGACCAAGAAGCAAAACATCTTTCCTTATTTTTCTTCCATATTCATCTGTATGTGGTCATCATTATCATCTCTGCTTCATAAAGAGACTGAATTTTATCACTAGTTAGGTTTTGTGTTCTGTGGGTTTGGGTCGAAGGGTTTGTTCTTTGGTTTTTTGGGTTTTCTTACTCTGTGAAAAGAAGAAAAAGCTGAAAGAATAGCATAACATGACTTCTTCCATGTCTCCTTTTTTTAAAAATCAAGGAATAAAAAGGTTCAAACACACTCTGAATCCTGCACTAGAAAATAGAAAGTGTTCATTCATGACTCTTTCTGCTGTAATTAAGCAGCTAATGCTCCAGATGGCTTAGTTTTCAAAATTAATAAATTTCAGCTCTGCTGAACACTTGATTTCAAATAGTGCAAAATACTAACCAAAGCTTTTACGAACTTCAGTTTTAAATGTTCCAAAACACTGGAGGCTTCATGGTATCTGCCACACTGGCCAGAGATCTAATGTCCCAAACTTTGTGATCTGCATAGCAGGGTGCTGCTTGGCTCATGCAGTTCCCAGGACACAGTCCACACCCAGCTGCCCCTCTGGTGCAGATTCAGCACTTCTCCCAGTTAGGCATTCCCTCTTTGCAGCAGTTTTCAGAGCTGGACTGAGACTTTGGCAAGGGATATTTGAAGGGAGACATCTGGCCCTAACACACCAGTCAAAATGAGAGTCCTGCTGGTTGCTTGGGAAAAATATGTGCAGTACCACCAGCACCAGCATTAAGGCGATTTGCCACAGTTGCTCGTGGAGGTCAACTGAACTGAGTTTACATTTGTTCCCTGTCTGTGGCAGCCATCTGCTTACTCTGGGAGGTAGTCTGCAGATACATTATCATGTGCTTGTCCTGCACTCTCAGACCTCAGGGTTTGTGCCCTTGCATGCTCCTCTAGACCAAGTCAAAACCAGCCTTCAAGTTTAAGTTCCTTTATCAGCAACTTAATGTGTGTCTGGGAAGGCAAAGATTCCACTGAGCATTTTGTGCAGCCTTTCCTTATAATGTCATGCGGATGTGAAAATGCTGTTTAATGGATGATATGTTATTTCATATTTTCTTACTGTTTGTTCCTGAGGATGAACTACTTTTACAAATAAACACTGCATTGAACTTAAAATGCTTCATGCATTATGAAAGCTTTTTTCATATCCTGCACTATTTTTGCTGGATCGTTTGTGTCAACCTTTGTTATGCAGCTCCAAACTTAAAACAGCTCAAGCCTGAGACCACTGAAAGGCATATTGCTTGTATTTTCCAATGTCTTTTCTAAAGGCATGGCACTTAGTACTTAGATTGGAAAGCTAGTGCTTGCTCATAGTATGGTTTTGGGAAAGTTTCATGTATAAGATTAATTTTTAAGGCTATAAACAAGCCTGTAGAAACAAACCACTGAACCAGCATCTGATATAGAAAATGGCTGAAAGGAGTGTGCTCCTTTTTCTGGGTCATAGAAGACACAGAGCATTATCATAGCTGCTAGTTTCTTAAAAGTAATTCTCCCATAGAGCTGGGACACAGCTGGTTGTTTGTATTCTCACATTCCTGAGTTGATAGTACTGAGTGACTGCAAATACCTTGTACGAAGGAAAAATCGCTTTGTGGAATTGATTCTGGTCAGAGTCCAGGCTGTGCTCAGTCTCTCTTGGCAGAATCCCCGCCTGGCTGCTCACTCGCAGCCAGGAGCAGAGCAGAGAAGATGCACAGCATCTTTGCTTTGTGTCTGTGTCGAGAGGTCTCCAAAGGACAATGAAGTAATCCAAAGTTGCCCTTTCCTTGGCCTTCCAGGAGCTGAAAGTTGTTGTGTGAGAGTGTGCAAGGCCAGCATCACCTGAGCATTTGATTCTGCAGACAGAGCTCCAGGTCTGGATTTATTGCTCCTGCGTATTGGTCTGTCTTCATTAAACTGCTGCAACACAGTCAATATTCTGGGTCACTATTTGTGACTTTTCGTATCTTTTTGAACTTTTTCAAATGAAGACTACTCACTATCACACCAAGCTAGTTACAAGCAGCTTGGACTGTGCCTGCTGGTTTTATATTCTGTTCTCAAATGCAGGTCAGTCACAGTCCTTTTACCATATTTTCTCTGAAGCTGCATTCATAAAGGAGCTTTGAATTTTATCCACCACCACCCCAAACACCTGTTTCCGCCTCTGAAAACAGGCTCATTGTAACTGATTCAAACCACAAATGAGAGCATAGGGAAAGGGGTTGTTTGATTTACTGTAAGGCCACCATGAGATTTCTTTCAAGCTCTGATAAACAGACTACTCAAAGATCTTAAAAAGCATCTCCAGGGCCATGACCTCTGTTTACTCATTAGACTTTTTACCCATTTGTGAAAGTCTGTACTTAAATGAAAACAATTCCTGTCTAAGACCGTAGCCTTTTGTGGTGGGCTTCACATCCTGCACAAGAAATGGTCTGTGTTCTCAGAACAGTGGAGCATTGCACAATCATAGAAACTGCAAGACTATGGGAGTAGTGTAGGAGTAATTTGCAGACTTAGGGAAGAAATAACAACTTCAAGTTGATATTAGAAACGCTGGGAGCTGAGAGTGGGAGCAAAAAATGAAAAAGGGACATCTCTAAAGGACTCCCATTTAAAGATGTCATCAACAAGAATTGCCAAAAGATTATCGGGGTGTAGAGACTACATCAGTAACAGCAGCAAGCACTGACAGGAAGCCCTCAGAGTAGGCTGGGAGCTTCAGCAGTGTATTTGTTTCCAGCTGCTGTAGGAGATGTAGGAACTGAAACACAGAAGGTATGCTGTGCCCTCACCCTGGCAAGCCTGTACCACAGCACCAAGGCAGCCAGGAGGTTGGGCTCCCAGACCCACACCTTCTTCACTGCTCTTTGCTGTGTCTCAGCAGATTTATGACTGCTGCCTGTGAGATCAGGAGCAGGATCTGCCAGCCTGAGCAGCTGGTGGGAGGGGGGGCTGGTAGCTCTTCTGCACCCAGCCCAGCCCTCTGGGCGTGCGTAGTGCTGTGGCACTGAACGTTCCATGAACACCATGATCAGCTTCACAAACTGCACTCTGCCTGTTTCACAGCATTTTCATCTTCTCTCACCCTTGTGTTGATAACAGGACTGCTTCTAAAATCCTGCACCTCCTGGGTGGCTCCAAATACCCCTGCTTGTGCCAATTAAAAAAAAAAAAAAAAAAAAAAAAAAAAANCAACCAAACAAAACAACACAACAACAACAGCAAAGAAAACAGACTGATTTCCTCCTTCAAGATAAATTAGTAACAGTCAGAGTCATTCCTAGACACAGTGAACTATTAAAATGCTGTGATATAATGTAAAACATTCTAGCTAGAAACATCCATTTAACTATTCTATTGGGGAGCTGAGGCTCAGTTTAGGAAGATTAGTTTCTAGTTCAGGTCAAGCATAAAATAGTTGTTTTTGAAGTACATCACTTTTATTGTTAGCTCTTTTACTCAAGAATATTTCTAGAATTTTCTTTTATGTCTTTTTCTCTCTTCTACAGTTCTCTAAAATACTGGATTACCAAGGACAAAAATCTCAAATACTTACTGAAATTTAATGCAAAGTAGCCTAACTGTGGTAATATATATAACAGAATTAAGCAATAATACATAGGATTCACATTTATGGCTCTTTCACAGAGTTGCTTTTTGTGAACAATGTCATCACATTGAATTCACCCTATTGAGTGCTCCATTGCGTATCTTGCAGGCAACAAAGTTGCTCTGAAGGCATATTAACCATTGCAGGTCACTTTTGAGTCACTCAGATCTCTACAGTTCACCCACAACTCACAGTTCACCCATCACCAAATAAGAGATAACCTAATGAAGCCTCAGATAGCTCAACAAACTTTAATAGAGCAAAATTACCAAAAATATTTTCCAACAGTTCAGTACCGCTTAGGACTTAGAAAAATCTGGAAATCTGCTAACTTGAATGGAAAATAAGTGTTTGTGTCAGCCTGAATGACTGAGAAATTCAGTGATTTGTGCATTACTTTCTAATTTGATGGTTCTCAAAACAGTAAGTTTTGAGTAAGTACTTTTAAAAAAATCACACCACAATCCTGTGTGTACACACCCACCTCTTTCCCAGACTTAATCTAGTCTGTTAAAAAAAAATTATTATAAAAATATTCTTGTTTCTGAGCTATAAAACTGAACAATCCAGGTGCCGTGCTGTGCTGTATTATTTTTATTACTTTTTTAGAAACCTATTTTACATTTCAATGAGATTTTACCTCACTTAAGGCTGTGACCTATCATCCATCTAATTCAACGCTATATAATGGTCACTAAACGTGGGGCTAACAGTTAATATTCACAATAACGACAGCTTTGAGACAAATTATTCAGGCAAGACTAGTTAATTTCTGAGTGTTCTGCCTTCACGGGCAGTGCACAGCCCTCTGGCAGGCATGTTGATCACCTGGTTCATCTCAGGTTAGCCTTGGGAAAGACCATGCCTGAAGGAGAAGCAGAATTCTCCTCGGATCTTCTGAGCAGTGAGGACACTGCCCATGCCCAGCTCTAGTCCAAGAATGAAGCAGTGCCCTCACTGTTTGCTCCAGTGCGTTCAGTTGAGTGTTTTGGTGATTCAGCCCCACTTTAAGGTCACCAAAGACCTGGAGGAGCATGGCTAAGACCTGCTGCTGCTCTGGGTGCTTTTTCTGTTTCTATCTGGGTAGCTGACAAGTAGCAGTAAGTAGGGTACCATTGGGATGTATTTGCAAAATACAGCAGAGTACTGTATTTTGCAGATTTAAGACCCGCAACTGAGTCACACAGAAGAAATTGTCAGAGAACAAGTTTCCACTTAACCTCTTCTTTTTTCCCCTTTGTCATTCTTAATGCAGAGAGGAAAGAAAAAGCTGACATTCAGAAATGATCCATGAGATCCATTTGTGAGAGAAAGATTGTTTGGTAAAAAAGTTGTGGTCATATTCCAACCCGCAAAATATTTGAATAAACATTGCAATATTTTAGTGTTATTGGAAGCCCTTTGAAAGTAAAAATAAATAAAATATTGCAATATGCCATTTTGATATTTTTAAAACAATTCAATTTCTAAAACAAATACTGATGTATGAAACGTTGTTTGAAAGATGTCAGCTTTACCGAAACGCCTGTTTCTGGGGCAACCCTGTTTGATTTACACTCTCTGAACAGATTTTCTCTGCAGAACTTTCATGCTATTACCTTCTATTGCTCTCTGCAGTCAAAACCTCTTCACTACCTATTAGTCTCTTACCCTTTTAAAGTGCTCTGTAGTAAGTCAAAGTAAATGGGTAGGGAGAAATGGCCTTTAATATTTTACTGAGCAAACCTGGTTATAACTAGGCTCCTGTCACGCAGCCTTGGTTCTTGAAGTGTGTTTCATTAATTCTTCAGTGTGTCCTGTGATATCCTTTCTGATCATCATAGGATAAAGTTCATTTCCTTCACACTTTTTTTGGAGCTCTTTGAGGTGGTTTTCATTTTTGTTTCCAGATGTACCAATAGTTTTGTGCTTCTAAGCCAAATATGGTTTAAATTTCCCTTCTATTCAGGAAATGAACAAAATAATCCATGGCTATACTCATGTAAAGCACATCATTTGTCTCCCAAGTGCTTGCAGTAGAGTCAGAAAAAGCAACTGAGCACTGGCTGTCCTTTACAATGAAACCTAATTTCCAGCCTAAGACCCATTACAGGGCTGGAATCCATTCTGCAAAGCAACTTTAAAATGTTTTGTCATTGTGTCAGGCATGTCCGTTTATTGAGTTAAAAGACAGCAGGGATATTTGAGGGATGTGCTTTAATGCTTCCTGTTCCTCACACACATTTGGTCCGGAAGCACAAAAGCAAACACGATTTCGTCTCAAATTTTAAAGATTTGTCTGGTCCCAAATCATACCAGCACACTTCTGCACTCTCCAGACCACTGGTTAGACACCCAGCTCCTGCTGTCTGTGGCAAGGAAGTGCCAGGAGAAATATCCTTTGGTTGCACTGGGAGGGAGGTCTCTGGTGAGGTTTAGGATGTGAGAGCCCAGCTGCCCTCAGACCCCAGCATGAATCATCCTGCAGATGCTGCAGTCTCTCTAGCAGCACACATTTGATGAGTTGCTTTCTAACCCAGTAACCTGGCAAACACTGTGTAACCTTTGTGAAACCCAGACAGTCTGGATCAGACCTGAACATTAGGCAAAACTTTTTTTTTCTTTCACACATGTATATAAACACCTCGTTCATAACTGGTCATTGTTTAGCTGAGCATGGGATACCCTAATGTTTCTAAAATATGAGCAAGCCAATATCTTAGAGAAATATGTTCAAAGTTAGACATAGAATTACTCACTCTGTGAGTCAATAAGCGCTGTGGAAAATGGAGACACTGTTATATGCTGTCAGGTAAATGCAATTATTTTTCCTGTCATTCCTTGAATGCACACATATACTCACTGTTCAGCAACAAACTTCTTTAGGGTTTGTATACGAGGAAAAGAGGTAGAAGATTTTTGATTAAACAAAGAGACAAACAATAAATCCTTGGGTTTTGGTCCAGTGGTCTGAAGCCAAAATCACTACAAATACGTTGCTGCACATTTCAGATTGACATGAGAACCCACATATAGCGGGGGGAAAAATGTCCCTTCAAAGTCACCTACTTTTTGAAGCAATAAAGTCTAAATTACCGTGACTGGCAGAGCCAGAGCTGGCAATTTTTATGCTCATGAGTTGTACTCAGCCTAACACATTGTCTGGGGACTTCTGGTTGTCCAGAATGAGTGGATAGACTATGAACTAACTCCAGGCCTGGCAGGTATCTTTTCCAGCCTGCATGAGTTGCACCCAGGACATTTGGTACATTATTAAGATAAGACTCACACTTGGGAAACGGGATCACTCCACTTCTTATTGACAAACAGTATCAACACCTTAAAACTCAATAAATGAAGCAGGCAGTAACAAACATAAAAAATTTGCAGAATCCAGTATCTGGGATAGAAGTTGCTTCTTGCTGCAGTTTGAAAGCCCTTCTTTGCATGGCGCTACCTGGAATGGGGTGATCTGAGAAGTGCTTGGAAGCAGCTGGAGTCTCCACGATTCAAAACAGTTCAACATATTTCTGTTACTAATTTAATTCTGCAAAAACAAATGAAGAAGTAAAGAATGGGTAGGAGTTCAGGATGTAATCTCTAACAGCCAAAACTACTCCAAAAATCAGCAAACATTCAAACAGGTGGGATGTTCCTCTCTTGACTTTTATAGGCATCAGACAGACAGCCAAAACTAAACTTCTTGTAAGAGTAAAATTTTACGATCCAAGAAATAGAGATAACGAGCTAATCAAAATTACTAGCTTCATATGATATAAAAAATACTATGTTGTGTGTGGTTACAAAAGAAGAGCTTTTCATGTGGATCATTGTATGGTGTATTGGCAATACCCTGCTACTCTAGCCTCTCCCTTGTACCTGGTTCTCACTTTACTGGGACACAGAGTGGGCTCATGCAATTGGGTGCATCCATTGGGTCAGGATGCACCCAATGCCCCCTCCACACTCAAGAGCATTTTCTAGTCCTCTTCCCTACACCTTTTCAGGAGATTATGGCTCATTCTGCTCCCAGTTTATGGAGCAAGCCGTGTAATCAGCTTGTCTTAAAATGAGCAGGCACACTTTATTTAAATCATTATAGTTCTCAGCCCTAAGTACTGGATAGACCTTCACAATGCATAGCCATAACCTGCTATAGCATATTTTTGGTGCCTGTGGCCCTGGACTATAAATGGTAAATTCGGGTTATTCCTTATTATTAAAATGCCTGCTATCCTAATGATTGACTTAGCCAGCTAGGTCAGAGAAAGCAGATCTGAACTTCTCTCTGAAAATTTTCAACAGATTAGAAATACAGAAAGAAAAAAACCCTATTATTATTTCTTTCTAAACTATCACAAAATATTTTTTAATTACAGTATTTTAGCTTTGGACCTAATTTTACCTATATTTATGAAAGAGAAGTTGGCATTTAACATCTAACATGAAAAAAAACTTTCATGTAGTTGCAAAATTTATACCTCCCTAAAATAAAATACAATATTCAAACCATTAGGGTAAATATAAATTGTAATACTTGGCTGCTTCTTAAATGAGATCTATTTTAAAACACCACTACTTTCAAAACTGAAAAAAAAAATCAAGAATTTAAAAACATGCAGGCTTACATAGCATATAGATTACAATAAAGGCAATCATAATCCAACACTCTCAAAGGTACTGGTTTAATTAATTTTTAGTCTCATAAAACTACCCATAAAAAAAAATCAACAAAATTACTTTGACCTTTAGAAACATGAGGAATTGGCCATGCAAACCTTATTCAGAGCTCCTCAAAACTGCAGTTGCATTCTGTAAGCCTTGGTTCAATCAATAGCTTAACTTTCTTATTTTTAACTTAGCATATTTGATTTCTCCATTTAACCAGTCACCCTTTTAGAGACAGCTAAATTGGAAGGACAGCTTAATTGATCATTTCAATCTTCTTTGCACATAAATTCTGGGTTAAATTGTTTTCCTTCAATCAGAGAAGTGGTAGGTATACTAGAGAGACTCTGTCTGAATCCTAACTTAGGTTAATTGTGCTCTGTATCAGACCTCATTCTCTCAATCAAGTGAGTAATATTCATTTGCCTCACCTCCAGTCTGCATAGAGACACATAAATTTCCTGTGCAGTTGCAAATATATTGCATCTTTATCATTTTTGACAGGTTGCTTTCTCAACAGAGAGCATGTCTCAAACCACGGAAAACATCTGTCCATTGAGGAATGCTCTGAAATGAGATATGTGAGTGCCTTGTAATCTCTGGTCCTTTTTGATACAGAGCATTTTCTTCTCTATAACCTTACTTGTAAAATGAAGTCTATTCTCTTAGAGCACAGAAATGAATCTGTGAGTGCCAACAGTTTTTATTTCCACAAGTAATTTCTTCCCTTGCTCATACACGTTCCTAAAATAACACACAGGTAGGAAGTGTTTAGCTGCACTACTTCTTTCCTATATATCATTCTTTCAGGTAAGAGCAAGCATGAAAGTTGACACGAGTTTTGAGGATCCCTGACGAGATACATAGAAGTTGTACATATCAGAAGGTCAAACTGTGTTTGGTACCCCTTTACTCACTACTATTATCATTATTATCCCTTTTGGACAAGTTAAACACAGGAACAAATAGCACTGTTTGTCCACTGCAATCTGCCACAGACTTAGCCCTTTCCCAAAGACTCTAAGATGTGCAAAGTTTCAGTATTCACCTGTGAACTAAAGTATGATTTTGCCAATGTGCCATGAAACACAAGTCATTTGAAATTGCTCTCAAAGGCGTGTTAACACTAGAAATTCCCAATTGCTCTGCCTATCAGTGATGGTGTTCTTAGCAATTCCAGTGTTTAGCAATACAGGTCTTGAAGGTAGATGTGAATGAATTATTCCTTTCTGCATTCCTGGCCCATAAATGCTTTATAGCAGTACAGGGAAGCAGAAATACAGAGCACATTCTGAGATTCTTCTTTTTCAAGAAATATAGAGATTAGGAACCAGAAACTTACCCAGGTTTCACTGAACATTACATAGTTTTGCACTTAGATAAAGACACATCTGTGCTAACTGCTCCTGATCTTCCATTCTGTGTTATGCACAGAGGAATAGACTCCATATTACTATAAGTGCAAATAGACATTTTTTTAACCATGGTTGACTTTTATATGTCATAGCTTGTGGAAAAGCAAATAGAAAGTTTAATTAAAACTGAGCTCAGTCATGTTGAACCTGCAATCTTTGAAATAAGAAGCAGGGCTATTGTCTACCTGGCTACCTGGTCTCCATGCGTGTGTGTATATATATATATGTGTATATATGTATATGTGTGGAGTTATATATATATATACGCACATATATGTATGTATGTATGTATGCATGTATGTATGTGTGTATATGGGAGTTTGCTTGCTGCACTCATGTTCCCAGAGAATAATAGCAGCCTGGAGAGAATACAACATTAAAAATCAGTTTCAAAATCAAATATAAATAGTATTCAGTTCAAACAAAACCTATTCCCCAATTCATACAAAGATTTAAGAGCATATAAAATTTAATGAAGGTTAGATTTGCAGTAATAGTCTGTTATTTTGCTTGAACCCAAGATATTTGAGCAGTTTTAAGGGCCAAACATTAGCACTATTCAGTACATGAGCTACTGATTTCAGTAGGATCAAGGTTTGGCCCCTCATGGCCTATTTTGGAATTCTAATGAATTTATTGTTTGACTGCTTTGAAAAGTCTCTTGGCAGTGAGCTGTTGCAAATATAATGGTTTGATAATGAAGGGCCATTTTTTTCCCTCTATGCTGTACTGGCTGTACTTTCAGCTATTGTGGAATAGAAATATTGTTCAACAAAAGAACTATATTAACATTATGGAGGGGAGTTAATTAAAAGTCAGCTGAAAATGCTGAAAGCAAACAGCACTGAGCCCTTACTTCATAACTCCATACGTAAACAACATATAACAAAAAGTGAAGCTAATCTACTGATATTTTATCAGAAAGAACATACCTGAAAATGAGTTATATACTTCTTTAATTCTTAATCCATAAATATATACAGAAAGATGGCACTAATAAAGTGACTTCAGGATATGGGAGTGGTTGTGTCTGTCTGTGCAAGCCCACCAAGGGACTGATATTTAAGAGTTTGGTATTAAAGCTCATATCTGAATATGAATTATTCCTGTGTTGTCAGACAATATTTAAGATCTAGAAAAGAGTATACATCCATGTATAGCCTAGCTTGTTTATGTGAGTTCTGTAGATTAATACATTTTTTCTCTGAGAGTGATTTTTTTGCAGGGTTTTGGGTGTTTTTTCATTCTTTTGTGGATAATGTGCTATTTCACTGTTCTAAGTTTTGTCTTGAAGATGTAAGGATTTCTGCTCCTGACAAACTGTGTGTTGATATGTTTCTATTCTGAGTCATTTCCCCACATCCCACTGGTATGTACATTATCAGCATGGGAATTCGGGAATCTGAATTACTTACCTCAATTATTCTGCCCTCTGTATGTGAGATTCCTGGCACAAGTAACTGAAGTCATGCAGGGGTTCAAGGTGAACTTAGAGTATGAAAAAATTGCCATGAGCTTTCTTAACATCCAGCTTTTAATGGTTATCTGTGATGTCCCTCCCAATAATGCACACAGAAAAAGGAAATGTTCCTTACAAAATGAAGTCTGCCTGGGAAATATTAAAGTGATATGGGTGACTGCGGCAATGCTGGTTTTAACTACAAAACCACGCTTTTTATGCAAAAAGCACCAAATACTCTATCAAGTGTCTTCTTGCCTACATCATATTCATAAAACTCCCTATTCAGCTGAGATCAATCAACCATGAGACAGGTATGTGTTAAAGTTTAGTGTATGCTGATGGCTTCTGATTTCAAGCAGCCTCTCTGAAATTTGACTTTCAGAGGGTCCTCTACAGCAGTAATGTGAGAAAGGTAAAAGAGTTCATTTTGTCCAAGTGGGGGCCACTGAATAAACACGCTTCATGTCTTACTCTGATAACTCCTCAAAGGAGAGAGTGAGAGGATGCTACCACTGTCATGAAAATTTTTTCCAGTGTGTTTCTGGAGAACATCTGTCCTAAGTAATCCATGTTTGCTGACAGACCAAGCCAATTTAATGAAAGCTTTGTGTGTATGGTGGCCTTCTGCAATGATATATAGAAAAAGGAAAGAGAACTCAGTGGAATTGCCAAAAAAAGCCAAAATAGTTGTGCTTTACAGTGCATCAGGGATAGCTGCAAGTGTTTCTTATTTACATATACCATGAAGAAATTATGACATGGTGGACAGGTCCTGAAACATAAGAGAGCGAGCTACAAAATTGACATTAATGAGGTTTCAGGGCTTCAATAGCCTATGCCTTTGCAACAGCTCCATCGTGTCAGCTGGGCAACTCTCACTGACAGGTGGGGCATTTATGTACCTCAGTCTTCTCCCCTCAGTCACTTGAAATCTAGCTAACTTGTTGGGGACACTGGTGATTCAGGCAGGTTGGCAATGTCACCAATTGGAGCTGGAACTGTGGTCTTATTTTAACTTACGTTTTGGCGGTAGCAGTGTTCTTGCTGACAGCACTAGGACAGCCAGCAACAGAATTCCCACCCTCTCTGCAACTCAGCAGCAGTGGGGGACAGAGCACAGGCATAGATTCTTTGCAATTTTAACTATATAGACAAGTAAGTATGTTCTTGATACACACCATTATAGTTCAAATAGGGGACTTAAATCACAGAAGAAGAGCTCTTTTTTAATAATTCCTGAATGACACTTAGAGAATGAAGACATGAAGTTATATATTTAAACTTCCTGTCCATAAGTACACTGCAAAAAAAGTACTGGGTTGCTTTTGGAAGCAAATATTCCCCAGTCCTTGGACAGCAAAAGCAGGCCTGTGCACAGTTAGACCATTTATAGTCACTTTCTCCATTTTCTCCTATTAGTCTTCTTCTGTACCTCTGTCTCTCACTGAAATGTTCTTGGTGAAATTGTGGGAGCTTACAGCTTTTAGATAAAGAAAAACATATCAAGGGAGAAAAATGATGTGACTTTTGACTCCTGAAGGAGTGCACTAAGTCTTAGTGCATGAGCCACCTACAAACATANACAAGGTCTCAGGCAACATTTAGAATTACTTTAGTGTGACTTGCATGACTTGCTCTAAGATGCAGTAAGAGCTTTTCAAGTAATGTTTCTCCAATGAACCAGCAATGTACTGCAGACTCCAGGCAGCACTGGGTGGAAATCAGAGAAAAAACACCTTAGTAAACACACTCTTTAATGATGCTTACAAAGACTCCCTAAACATTTGTCCTATGTTTCCTCATACTTTTTAATACAGACAAAATATCTAAGAAAAACATTTGGGGAAGAAAGAAAATAAAGGAGAAGCAGAGTGCAGAAGCCTCCTGATTAGCTGTAATCCCGAGATAAATTACACATGTTTATGCAGGAGGTCAGTCACTTCTATAGCAGAGAAGATAAATATCTGATTAATCAAGCATAACAATTGCACTCTGAACACTTGGCAATAGATGGAATTCACCATTTGATAAAACTGTTTACTTAAATTCAGTCAGTAGGAATAGCCAATATTTAAGGGAGGCTATATCTCACAAGAGTATAATCTATGGAAATGTATGTCACATCCCATGAATACTAAGCAAATTCATTATGAACAGAAGTATTTCCCAAGAATCTGTAGTGATGGAACTTTTAAATTAAATTGTATCTCTTGATTTTTCTATGTAATCACGTTAATCAGCCCATTCCTTTTTTTTTTTCTTATTTAAATCATCAAACCCATGAGCTTGTCAACATATAAAAGCACATTTGAGCAGCTTAGCGCAAGAACTGAACAGGGGGAAAGAGACAAAGGAGTCATTCTTCACACCATGGAGCACCAAATTCTTTATTGTAAAAAGCACAGTGAAAAAAAAAAAAAAAGGCTGGGATTAAGAAATACAGAATGCTAGAACAATAGAAAGGACTTGATTTCCTAATATCTATCCTACAAAGGTATTGTAATGCCTAAGAGGGATAAGATAGCCTATGACACTGAGATCAGTCAGCAGAATTTCTGAAAGACAATTGTTATAAAGCTTAAACCAGTTTCCTCCTAATAGACAAGCTCCCAAATCATATGGTGACAGAAGAATAAACACTATTTGCCTCTTGGACTTTTACCAGGAGCATCCCAGTGGTATCATCAATAGCCTGCTTGCACCTCCACTGGTCAAAGCATTTCCCTCATCTGACAACAAGGTGGTTTTTTTCTTTGGGTGAATTACCTGCCAGAACATTTATCCAAGTGGCACACAGCTTCCTTCATTTCTTCAACATTACCATCAAATCATCAGAGAAACAACAAATGGTTAACTACTGTCCCAGTATTGTACAAAACCTTACCCACCTTCATCTATTAGTGACAATCTCTTTGTGACATTATCTTCCAAATAGTGCATTTCACCACCTGCATTACTTGCATTTACAGTGCTCAAAATCTATAAACAGTCACCAAAAGGCAAAGGGTACTGATCCTGCATGGCCAACAGCTCTGAGTTTACAGCTTCATGTTTCCAGCAGACTAATAGGACAAGTCAGCATCAACACTCTTCCTTTTATCTAAACAGGGCATATGAGTATGAACACCTCGAGTGTCTTACATTTTTTAAAATATTACAGCCATCTGGAATGTATATTTTCAAGCAAAAAGTTCTTCTGCCTCTATCAGAATTGTTGAAAAGAACCTTTACTGACAGTACATGGAAGCATTTCTCAATTTAATTGTATTTAACTGTATCAGTAAATCTCTATATAAATTTCAATATTTACCCCAGTGAACACCTTCTTATCTTCATTTCTCTGTCAGAAATTAGTCTGATTTCTGAATAAAAAGTGTGATTTTATTGTCTCCATCTGTAAGAGTCTAATAATAAAAGAAAAGGTCCAAAAGGTGCTTTGTCATTATGNTCGTCTAAGTTCTTTCTCGTTTATGCACAGAGACTTAGCTTTCCTTACTTTTCTGGGTTTAAATTGGATCGCAACACCATCCACTGCATAAGCATATTTTAAAGCAGAGCATCTCAATTCAGTATATGTAAATTAGAATTAGTAATGGAATCAGAGAAACTTGATGCCATTTTTGATGACAAGAGGTATTGGTGATTTTTAGCTGGTCACAAATGAATTGCATAAATGAATTCTTATTTAACCAGCAAGTTGAAGTGCATGCACTTTGTTCTGTCAGCATTTGAAACAGTCTTCCTGTATCTGATTTTTCATGTATGAAAAGCCAGAGATGATACTTGGCTTTTTTTTTTTAGTAAATGTACTTAGATTTCTCACAAATGTTTCAGTATGTGTGTGAGATAAACAAAATTATAAACATGGTTGAGTTAAATTCCTTTGGAAATGAAACGGAGTCACTAAAGAATGGTTTTTTAATTTTTGGTATTCATTTAGCTCTCTTGCAGGCATGGTATCTTCTTTTTTTTCACCTATCTAGTTTTCTATTCTGTACAGATACACAAAAGGACACCATTTGTCATCTCAAATCAGCCCTGAGGTCCATCTAACAGTGTATGTCTCCTGTTGGTGATGATAAATGTTAGATGCACCAGAGAAAGTTTACGACAAAGCTGACTAAACTGTCCCTTGATCTCTCTTAATAGGGACTGACTAAAATCTTGAGGATCAAGATAACATCCCTTTCAAAGTTTTGTCATCACTTTGAAGTTCAGTGAGTCACTCTACTGTTCAAATAATTCATCGTCTCTTCTGAGTAAAGCAATAAAAAATCCTGAAAAATGTCCATATATTTCATATTATGGGGAGATGTCAAATGCACAAAAAAGAGGTTTCTAATGTGCTTGGTGCAGCCAATACCTACTCTCTCCTGAGTTCACCTTGCACCCTTCAAACACTCATGCTCATGTGCCTTTGATCTGTTTTACTCTGCTACACCTCCACAGAAGAACTTATAGGATAAAAAGTGTTCAGTGCCTTTTGCGACCTTTCTCTTTCACTGTAGAAGGACTGCAGTAAACACATATTTACAGGAAGTAGGCAATACAGCAGCAGAGCTGGGATATGTCACTGCAAATAGAAGTAGCTTCCTGAAATTACTTCTCATTTTCCATTGTCCTGTGAAATGCTGTTTCAACACAGATTCCTTCTCATCAGCATTTCACTGCTGATGAGGTATTCTGTTTAACATGCTTTCTCAGTTTGGGCAGATGTATGTTTTTGGCAACACTATATTCATCTGTTGAAGCCCCTACATGTGGCAGCATAGCACTATCTGGGCTGCCTGTGCCTAACTCTACATATACGCCTAGATTTTTATTGCTGGCAGAGAAAAATCTCCTTTTGATCACATAAAGAAAGCAAAGCATATCTTAATAGATTTAGCTGCTATTCATTTTCCATTAGCATTTATTAAAGGTCTCATCCAATACCTATATAAATCAAAAGCAATTTTTCTTCTTTGGATATAAATAAGCATTTGGGTAAGTCCCCAACTCATCTTTTCGTCTTTTCTCAAAACTGTTAATTATTGTATCACAGAGAATTGAATGTACTTAGAAACACTTTTTTGTAGTGCTACACCATTAATATCTACAGGAGCGCCATGGTATACTTAACGTGGCTCAAACAGAATGGATGGTATAGAAGATGTTCAACAAACCTTAGATTACTCTCGCCATTTTATACAGCAAATATTCATATTCGTTAAAAGAAAAAAAAAAAAAAACAAAAGAAAAAATAAAAAGAAAGGCATGTCAACCTGATGTAAGGTTTTTTAGCATTTACCATCTGAAGACATTCCAACAGTTGCATTGACAAGATTGTTGCAGATTCAAAGAAGCTGAATCTTTGAAATAGATTTATGTATACAATTCAGTCACAACAAGAAAAGTATTTGGAAAGTTTTGATTGACAGAAAGTGGAAAAGATTACTATGTTTGACTAGTCACAACTAAATCAACACCTTTAAAAAGGAAGCATTAAGTATCTATTAAGACTGTGATGGCAGAAAAATGTAGTATGAACAAAAATATTAAAACTTAACTGAAAGCCGGTTATATAATCTCTTTAAAACATTTTCTGTATGAGACTCCTTGAAAAGATGTGCTGCTAAACAGAAGAGCCTTCCACAGGTACTTCATTCAGAATAGAAGTAGCCTTTTTTTTTTCTATTAAAAATTCAGTGGACACCTAAGGAAGAAATCGGAGAAAAATGAGATTAGTTAAAAAATTTCTCGTAGTAGTTCTCTATTTTCATGATATGACTGATGAAGACACGATATCCTGAGTACTTTGAAGGGGTACCCTAGAGCTAGACAGTAAGGCAAGTATGCCCAGGTGAGGTCTCCCATAATGAGAGAAAAGGTCCCCTGAATCTTGCTTTTATCCTCCCTTCTGAAATAAGAACTCCCCCACTTTCAAAGAAACCAACAAACATCAGTATTTATGGAACCACAACTATCTCCCAAAAGTTCTTGTTTTCTCAATATTTCTATAGGCAAAATACTTGACTGTTCTTGTAGGTCTTATGACTGCTTTCCTTGTCTTCCTTGACATTCATGTCATCTTGAAATTTAACCAGAAACTGACCTTAAGTTTGTCAGCTCACTAGCCTCTGATATTTTCTTCTCATTTAGTAACCACAGTTTCAGAAGGCAAGGAAAGAACATACCTATTTCAAAACTCAGCCATTTGCCAAGAAGCTTCTTTGTTTGGTAGGTAAGAGGAAATATCTCTGACACATTTAGAACTCTTGACAATTTCTGAACTGAAAACAAGTTGACACTTGATTATATAAAAAACAAAATAAAAGAACATTGTCACAGCCCAATGTCACTTGCTGTAGTGCTTCCCTGAAATGAGTAACAATGACTGGATACAAAGTCTATTTACACAAAATGACAGCTATCTCACCAGTGCATCAACTAAGTTAGCACCACAGCAGATTAGCCAGGAAGAGTGGATTGATGTTTGAAACAAATTCAGAATTTCTAGTCCAGTTAAGCTAAAAACAGAAAGAAAAGAAATAGTGTGATGTGGTGTCTACCGCCAGAATCATCCTGAAGCTTCTTCTCATTATTGTATCCTTAAACAAATACTTGTGTTGGGCCTCAGCAATAATGGAGATGAAAGTTCAAGATAAACTAAATGGAGCACAAGTATTGCTACTGAAACAGTGAAATGGTCATCATTTATTCACTTTGTACCACAAACCCATCTCAGCTGAGTGAAACTCCCTGAAAAAAATTGCAATTACACATAATGTAGTCTTGAGGTTTCTGGCATATAGTGCTTTTTAACTGTTTTTATTGCCAGTTTGCTAAAAAGTCCTACACAGCAACTCATGTATACAAAGATTCAAGAGGGTCTTAAATGTCTCTAATATTGAAAATATTAGTTATTACTCATAGACCACCAAGTGCTCCTCTTAGGTTAATGGTTTCCCAGTCAAAAATATCCAGCTGGTTTACACAGGAAACCACAAAAACTAACATTCACTGAAGAGGTTTTCCCTTAAGCAAACACAAGTATCAGAACAGCAGAAGACGGGCAAGAATTGGATTCAATAATATTGAATTCCAAAGAATTTTCAATCAAACAAACACTTCAACAAAACACTTGAATAAACGTTTGAACAAAGTCTGTACCCTACCTCACAGAGTGTACCAAACATTTAATGGAAACAACAGAAGTATTAGCACAATCTAATGTATCTTTGAGGAGGGACTGGACCTCCAGAAGCCCCTCTCAACCCTAGCTGGTCTATGATATCACGTGTCTGTTGCTTTGAGCCATGAATGTCAGCTGAGAAACCAGACATCTCATTTCTAAACCCTTGAAGAGTCAAGAGTCATTGTTTGCTAACAGGACTACTGCCAGAGGAAAGAGAAAGGCTTACTGGTGAGGGGCAGGGGATTTACTTTTTCCTTCCAGGGCACTAATGGCAGTAGACAGTTCAGGCTGAAATAGGTAAGAGGGAACCAAGTGATATCTGGGCCAGGAGATCTATTTTGTATTTCTTACAGGACAGCCAAGTATAACTTTTACCCACACTATTGAGAAGGTCTTAACTAGTGCTTCTTCTCCTCTGTGCTAATACAGGTATTCTCTAGAGAGGTTTGAGTTTTACCAAAGAAGAGTAGCTCCAAAAAATTTTTGAGGAGATATTTGCTCTCACAGTTGTTAATATTTGCTCAAAACACTCTGATCATTATCTCTGAGTTCCATCGCACTCTTAGGGGGGAGGGAGCACCCAAGATTCAGAGATGTTCGTTGTTAAAAGAAGCGACAAAAGTCAGAGGATCTGCAAAAGCTTACAAAGTTTTATTAGTAAATAACATTCATCATAGAAATTGGCATAAGTTAGAGCCTGGCCTCCTGTATAAGCACATGGCAGTGGGTTTTGGATAAAGGGGTAAAGTGAAAGGGAGGAGAGAGGGAGAGAAAGAGATATTCATTAAAGAGGGTAAAGAGAAGGAAAGGAAGAAACATTGATCCAGCTGATGAGGTGTCCATAGTCCTGAGCTGTACACATGCCTGGGCTTCTTGTGGGTACATTTTTATAGACAAGTTTTCACCATCCTGGATGTAAGTTTCTTGCTTTGTGTGCAAAACAGTTACCATGAACAGTCCATTCCCCTAGACCTGTATGAAAATGGTTCAGAGGGCTTTGGGGGTCTTTAGTGGTCTTGATCTCCCCTAAGAGGGTCAGCCTGTGGTCAACAGTCCATTCTCACTTCTTGACCTCATTCCTGCACTTGCACAGTACTGTGTTGTGCTTTTGTCCAGGATCAAGGATATCGGTCCCAGAAAAATGCTGCCCTAGCTCCATAAGCCCCTTCTCCAGCCACATCCTGTTCTTTCTCACAGAGTGTTATTACCAGCAATCCTTCTGTGGCTCCACAGCTGTCTGTCTGTTGGTGTTTGAGACAGATACATTCGCCCCCTTAGCTTCTAGTCTTCTACACAAGAAGGAGTATTACCACCCATGCACAAAAAACCAAGTTTTCTAACAAACAGAAAATTTTTACATAACTGCCTCTTGTGGGGATGGATCTGGGTAGTTGAGGTCAACATTTGGTTGAATTCTATCCTTCTGCATTGGGAATATGTGCAGAGCAACTACCTAAATGCTGAGTGACTGCAGTCATGATTTCTGTTCATTCTCTGAGGATGGCAAGTGGTCTAACATCTCATATTACAGGAAACAGTAGCAAGAGGTTTATTAGAGAGTTCTTCATGGGAGACATGCTATATGAACTCTTTTATGTTCAAAGATGTGATTTAAATTAATGTTTAAGCTGTGCAGACCCTGCTAAAATAGGTGGCATCAAGCTACATTAAAATACACAGCTTAAGTATTTCTTCTTATTCAGCTGCCATATTTGTGAGACAGAAAGAGGATTGGTGTTGGTCTGGGAAAAAGTAGAAAAGAGTGGAACAAAATAGTATTGGAGAGACCAGAAGTATTGTGGAAGACCAAAGAAGTTATAACAGACAGAGTTGACTTTGTGAGGTAATGTCCTTTTGGAAGGCTTTTATTCCTCCAGATTTCCCTGTTTTCAGGACTAAGTGTAAAATTTTCTTTCCCTTTCATGAGTAAAGCAGCATATTAGAACTTGTAACACTATATTTTTATTTTCCATTCAATAAAGTGAGATTTCTTTCATCCAGAAAAAAAAGGGTAGCATCCTACATATGGCAAGGCTGAAAAATTTTAGATTCTAACTCTGTAGGGACAATCTAAAGTCTCTTTTCCTTCTTCCCACTGTTGGCTGTGTTGGGGTGTTTTTTCATTATTATTCTGTCTTATATGTTTATTATACACTCCCCCTCCTTTTCTGAAAACACTGATTGCCTTCAGCTGTTTGTTATTATTTGGTTTTCTGTATCACTTTAGTATCTCTTTAGGATTTCTCCCCCTTCTTCTCTCTTTTTTCTCTGAGATAGATTTGATTGTCCTCTCTGCATTTTCTTTTTTAAAATCCTTCTCTCTTTTTCCCACTGTTTTCTTTCATCGTATATTCTCCCCCCATCATATGTTTACTTTACTAACACAGAAGAAATTAAGAAGATTCATTTATGTCTGCTGTGTCTTACAGCGTTGGGGTGAGAGGGTCTATGGTGGGTTCAGGAGTTGCCTCTCCCATACAAGGTACTGCCCCAAGTACAAGTTCCTTTCTCTGTACCCTGGGATTACTACAGAGAGTTTCTTCAGAAGGACCTTGCACAGAGGACAAATGCTAGAGATATAGAGCATTTTGTCCATATATCTCTAACAATTTCCCCATTTGAGTTAAGGGTATTTGGAGTAATAAGTGATAAAAATTTTGCATCCTCTATTCATAACATAAAAAATTCCTGTGCTATCTGAAAGTATAAAGAGATAGCACAGAAAACAGCAAGAGCTCAAACGCCAAAAGCCCTGGCTTCTAACAGATCCCTCCTGCTACTCTTCTAAAGTATCTTCCAGAGTAAACTTGAGGGAAAGGTTTTGTGACTGTTGCTCCAGCCAGCAGGAGCTTAGTTGTTAACAACTGTGGACTTTAACAAAACAAGTACTTCTGCTACTGATTTTCTTTTTCCTATCAGCAAATAACACATATGACAGCCATTTAGACCCAATGCTCGGTTTGTCCCATCACTTTTATGCACTTCATTCGATTTTTTTTGCAGATCATTGCTAGAATGAAAGTACAGTGGGAGTCAGTGCTTCCAGATATCAAACTTTCCATTGTTCATTGAATAAGAGATTGCATTTGAGTACAGAGGTTTGCATAAGAATCAGTCCTTTTCCTTGTATCAAGTCAGCTATTTTCAGCTTAGAGTATCAATCTTTGATTTCTTGGTTGTAACTATGGCAATAAGATTAGATGGCATTCAGTAAAATTCATTTTACAAATTAGCATGGGAGGGTGCCCATGACTGTGATAGGGGAAATGTAAAAACATAGTGGAATGAGATTGAAATTAAATCAGAATTCAGAATACTCCTCAAAATAATGATTCTCAAACTCATCCAGCACCATCTGGTAGATTGTGAATGATTTACAGTTAGCCACAATAAACATGATGGGATCAATGGGCCTGATGGGGGTTATATTTCTTACTCAAAGCCATTTTAAAAAGGCATTTTAACCCCATTTTGGGTGGATGCTGAATTCTTTGATCTGGGACTTCTGTAACGGTAGCAGTCAAATCAATTTCAAACACTTTCATTATGGCACAAATCTACAAAGCTCGTTATGGTCTGAAAATAAAGAAAATAGAAGAAATATAAAAGTTGTCCTCTAGGCCTCAGGCCATGTTATAATGAGAGTAAGAATGAGCAGTGGTAGATACTATTTTGAGTTCTGCCTCTGTATTTCAGCTGCATGGTACAGTTCTGCAAATTCACCAGAACAGCAGACCTTAATCTGCACACACTAAAGATAGCTTCCTGAAGTTTTGAATCATTTTCAATAAATCTTGGGTTTAATCATATTTCTTTTCTAATGAGTCTCCTGTCAATACCTAGCCTTTGCTGTTCTTTATTATATATGCCATCAAAGTCAGAAGAAAGGCAGGTTTAGATATGGTTTTTTCCAGAAGTTTAATGAACACCTTTTTTTATTATCATTGGCCTTTTTCCCAAAGAAACTGCTATCTTAATAAGAAAAGCATTGGAAAAAAACAAAAGAAGTATTTTTAGGAAATATTTTACTAACTTTTTTTCATTGGTTTGCTATGATATGATACTTCATTTTATATGATCTGATACTGAACTGGTATTGATAGGTTTCTTTCATTGTATATTAAGAAAATACCAAATTTCAAAAAGCAGGTGGGGTTTTCTTTTGCTTCTTTTTCTTCTTCTAAATACAGCTGTTTACAGCTTTTCTTGAATGTAAGCTGACATATTAGAAGGCTGGCAGCGATCAACCCTGCAGCCCTGCACAGCAAGAGAGTAGCATTGCATGAAATTTCATCTCCCAACACAAATTATGCTCAAACTGTGTCCTTCCGTATTGCATAAGGCCTGTACTAGCCCTCCACGAAGTGAGGTGTCCTCACAGAAAAAAATACATGTTCAAATTGCATTTACCCATTCAAACTAGAATGGGTAAAATGGAATTTTGCCTTCATGAATAATATGCAGCAGCTCAGGATTCACAGTCTGTCCTGGTAGTACTACCAAATTGCATACCCAACTCCCAGGAGGACAAGCAGCCAAACCTGACTCTTCCAGAGGACGGAAAATAACAGATTATCTAGACCTATGCAAAACCATTGTTTCTGTCAGTAAAGGTCATCTTCACGTATTTTCTCAGTTCTCAGTCCTGAAAGCAGCAGAAAGACCACTCAGAGCCTTTCAAGATAAAGCCATTACTTTCTATTTGACAATTCTGGGCATTTCCAAAGTAAATGAGTGTTAAATTATGTTTGTTACTATTTTTTCTAATATCTTCTTCTGAAGTTATTTAATTGCAAGTCCTCATTTAAAGCCAGAAACAGGGATGCTACTTTATCATCATTAAACACATCATCCATTATCAAAATCCCTTTATTTTTCCTCTCAAGTAAAAAGAAAAGTTATTTGAGTGGAAATTTACTTGCTCTCACTATTGGTTATTCTAAATGAAAATAAATGGATGTTTGCATACAAATAATCATAACCCATTTTGTTGCTAGCAATACATATTCCAGTTGGTGGTATATAAAGCACCACTTGCTCAGTGGCTCAGAAATTATTGTCTTTTAAAAATGGTCCATTTTGCAGGATAAAATTGTTTCTAGCAGCATAGGCAAGAACTTTCAGCCACAGTGTTAAACCATCCATACTTTCACATCACAGGATTCAGCAGTATGCTTAGTTTGCTGTGAATTTCTGAAATGAATCACACCATGGCACAAGTAATTTCATACAGGGTGTGCATTAAAACCAGGGTGTAAAATGCAATAGAACAGAAGAATGACAGTGCACATACCAGATTACTAAAATCCATGCAACATGTAGTTGTCTGTGCAGAGTTTAAATGAAGCTTAAAGAAAAGAAACAGGAAAAGTTAAATCAAATATTGTAATTGAGGAGGCAACATAACATCCATGCTAATTTCAAGAGCAAAAGGTGAAAGGATCGGTCAGCTAGGCCTGTGGGGGCTGTTCTCCTCCCATGCAGGAAGAGTATCAGTTGATGACACAGTTTACCAGGCAGTGAGCTAGCTGAGGAGTGGAACCAAACCATTCAACACGTCAAAGTATTGTTAAACTCTTAGCATTTATTGTTAAAAAACAGGTAGTGCTCCTAGGTTATCTTGTGCCATTTAGAAGGAGCACTCATAGGATAGGTAGGAACCAGCTAAGGACAGCTTTTTAAGAATCACCACAAGGAATACCTACTGCTACATTCATATGCAATGGATAGGTTTTGCTTAGATTTTAGCCCTAAATCTAATTTCATATTCAGATACCAGAAGTGCTGCAAAAAGGCATTTCATGGATAGCACAGGTTCCTAAGTAACTATCCTTATAGCAGCTGCCCAGTAAATCTCTTTACATTTCCAAGCACCAAAATGAATCCAGGTCCTCCAGTTCTCCCTGTCCCAAGACAAAGAAGACACCCTGACTTGTTTCTTTATCTGAGTTGATTCGGATGAGCTGGGTTGCGTGTGTACCTCTAGCCCTGGGAAATTGCTGACAGTCCAGTCAGAGCAGGTAAGACAACAAAATTGTGCTGAAAAAGCCTATCCTGCCTGTCGTGGGAAAAGTTGCAAATCATGTGTATCAATAAAGGGAAAAGAAGCCCACCTTAAAAGAGTAACTAGTTTTCAGGCACTAAACTTACCTGCAGACCTGCTTGTAATATCTCTTTCCTGTCTTAGCCGGCCAAGGCAATCCAGCCTTGAAATGCTATGGGACAATCAAGTGTGTCAACAGCCTTTGTAATTGCTGACTGTGTTTCTGCTTTTAATTTGTGAATGCACTAACTGTGTTTCATAATGCTTGCCTCTGATAGCAGGAAATGCCTAAGTGTAACCAGAACCTGTGGATAAGGTTTGCTCTCCTGTTGTCCTTCACATACGGAGGACAATGCAGAAAATGAGTCATTACTTAGCTGACAATGTAGGAGATCAGAAGTATCTGATATTTATCTCTGATTAGAAAAGCGTCATTATAATTCTTTTTACCTGATCAACTTAAAACCTTTTCTTCAACCTGAAAGAAAGGAAGGTCTGCTGTTGTACTGAGTGGAGGATATTTTTAGAGTTACTGAATACTATAGGATCAGAATTTCCACCTGTCTTTGAAACATGCTGCAGTTTTCCTGTTCATGTGGACTAGATTTCTTTGTCTCACTGTAGATTGTCCATCCAACTCTTTATGCAGTTCTCATGCAATGAAAGAAATACATGGGGGCACACTGGTGTATAGGGCACAAATAATGCCCCACTCTCCGTGCAGGCAGCTAACCTGTCAACTTTCAGCTCCTTCAGGTGGATATTTCCAGATTATAAGGCCCTATGTGCTTATGCCTTTAGTGCAGTTGTGAACATCATCTGCTGAAAAAGATTTATGTAACATTACATTTTGAATTTGGGGAGGACTCAGTTGAAAGGTGCAAAGAACAGTAAAAATGTCTAGATGGAAAGGAAAAAAGGTAGTAATTCTGATAAATTTTTAATGTGGATGAGGTATTGAATTATTTTTAGCCCTTTTAATCAAGCCACAAGGAAAATTATGCAATATATTTATTTTTGTAGGTTTTATACAGTTGGTATTCATCGTCAGTACAGGTTTATTGGTCAGCAATAGAACATTCAACTGAAACAGGGAGATTGACCACCTTTTTTGATATAGCTGATACAAAGAAAATTGGTTACCTTTATCACAAAAGCACAGGTTGATCATATATGTAACATTTTCTGCAAAGTCATATCCTAGTTCATCAGACTCATGGGGAAAAGAGAGCTCAGTTTAACTTAATTTTGCTCCACTTGTGCTTTGGAACAGTGTTTCATTCACAGGCGTGAAGAGTACATCTTTGTGGACAAAGCCATACCTGGAGCAGGAGGCTCTGCTTGGAGTCTACCTGGCTTCTTCTTGAAAAATAAGAACAAACCCTCCACTGAGGATGGAAAAAAATGTGTTGAAAGGGGGATGATCTTCTGAACAAGGACTTTGAGGAGTGAAAACCCACAAGCAAGCGTTGTAGAGAATTCATTGCTTATTCTTTACAGTTGAGAATGTAGAGCAAAAACTGCGCTTTCACCACGATGCCCTTCAACTGTTTGCTAATGGCAACACTTCTACTGCTGTGACTCATTCTCAGCTTCTCACTGTCTCATGGTTATTAAATATATGAGTACAGTGGCTGGCACTGGAAATCTTTGCCCCATGTGCAATTTGGGAGCCATCATCATGCTCAGAGAGCAACAGAAAGTAGGACCCATCCTGAGGCCAATACCATAACTCTGCTGTCACAAATCGCTTCTGTTACTGCAGCAGATCATGTAGAAGTGCTCCAAATCCCCATACAATAACAAGAACCTGTTTTCTGAATACATATTTATGGTGCAATCAATTCCTGTAGGAGATGCAGCACTTTAATGTGAAAATTTCCTCATTCAATCTTTGCTTGTTCTTTCTGAACCAGTGGAGCTGCTCTTCACTGCAGAGTGTCCCTACTGTGCCCTTTCCTGATGTAAATCACATTACACCCAGCTACAGCTCTCCTGCCTGCTCGCTTGCCAAATCGACAGGAAGGCTCACACTTAATTTACAGGTATCTGCATTTGCTGACTTGTGCTATTAAGCATGTTGTCTGGCTGTTTTACTAATTGAGAGTGCAAGAAAATGAGAAAGGGGAGGAAAAAAGAATGAGCAACCAAGTACAAACTGAGAAAATGCTGTCAGTGACTTTCTGGAAACTTGTGGTAATTTACATGTTGTAACTCAAATGCCTGACTGTTTGATAGAAATTGGCTAATGGGTTCAGTGCTGCCAGTAAGTAGTGAGAGAATGCCAGGAGAGTAGAAAGGCAATGTGGTTACATAGGTCCTGTTTCCCTGGTGAAAGCAGCAGGGAACAAAATAGCATTAAAATAAAAACTACAACAACAACAACAACAAAAAAGTTGTCATGGAGACTTTTCCTCAGACAACTCTGGCCTTTTCAGCTTCTTTAGCATTGCAGTCCATCACTGGTCACAAGGCCCATATGCCACCTAAATCCCACATAATTTTGGTTGGGTTAAGTGCAGCTCAAGAGGGATGGATTTTTATTGCTCATGCTCTCTGCTCAGGCAAGCATTTCATTCTAGTTGAGCGACACTTTGTTACAGGTTGAACACATAGGACATTGGTCACTTGTCACTACAAGTAGGAACAAATTGCAGATGCAGAAATTAGTTTTCATAGAGCTTGATGAAGTTGGGATTCCTGCCTCTACTTTGTTCTGATTGTCACAGACAGGGTAGGGTTGTATGAGTGATGTGCCTTACTAGAGTGTGCTAGATACACCTAGAAACAGTCATTAGACAGCTACCCAGAAAAGCAAATCATTTTCTCAAAACAGAATCAGCTCAAAAATTAAAAGAACCTGTAAAATTATTTTTTAAGCTACATTGTATTAGCACATATGTTATGCTGAAAAATATCAATACTGTATTTTATTGTAGGAGTTCTCATAAGAAGCACTGTACTGTTTTCAAATATTACGGCTTAGACATTGTACAAATATAATGAATATTGGTTTTGATTAACAAAATGTAGTGTCAACTGAAGTGAAAGACTAGAATTTAAGCTGCTTAATCTCATCTAAAGCAAAGCTATATCTGAACCAAAAAGTTCCCATTTGAAACATTTTGTTATTCTGATCTATTGAATGACTTCTCTTCAAAAACCTTAAAAATTCACTGATTTATTCATAAATCGTCTAAATTTTCCAGGGGAAAAAAAATCACCTTTCATTTGTTTGGGACACATTCTGTCTGCTTTTCTCTAGGCAGCTTTCTAGGAAGACAAGACTAAAATTCTTCAAAATGCACCTCATTTTTTCTAGTGAAAGTCTTGACCAGGGCTGGTGCCCCACTGTCTCTTATTAAAATGACCTGCTTGAAGGAGATACTCCAGACAGGAATCCCCTTTTTTTCCCCTCTTCTTGAAACTCTTAGCTAAAGAACAGCCTCAAACACAGCAAAAATGAAAAAAACAGCTGGTTAGATGTACTGAGGTACATAGCACATCAGTTTAGACAATTAGTGCATACACAGTAGAGGACTGCATACTAGAATGTTTTCATTTACAGCCAAAAAACATTATCTGTGGAACTGGTCAAAGTGCATATTAACACACATACACTATCTGACTATGAACCAAGAAAACTATTTATTTTCTAATTCTGTTTTCTTTTTTACCCGCAAATAATGCTTCATTTTTTCTTTGTTTCACCCAATGCACTATATCAAGACATTCAGAACTCAACTAGATAAGGCTTTGAACAGCCTTATTTAAGTTGACCCTGATATTAGAGGACAGAAGAGTCCCTTCTCATCCATATTACCATAAAATAAAAATAATTTCAAGTTATTAAAAAATTATAATAATGAGTAACACTCCCTCCCGAACACTGGCAGCAGTGGGTAGAAGGCATCACAGGTAAGCCACCAGGATAAATAATATTTCTGCAACATTGCATTCTGCACAGCTGAAATTAAATATGTCTACATGATTTTTCACCACTTGAAGTTTCCATGACAAGAACCTGGTTATCCCTTGCCTTGCTGTCCTAGGTTACAGTGTAAAATGTGCCCAAAAGCATGTATTCTATCACCATCTTCATAAGCTGTTGAAACCAAGTGGGGCAGTGTTTTCTTGTCTCCTCCCTCCAGAAGCTCTCTCTGTTTAATGGGCAATCAAGGACCCTGCCCATGGCTCATAGATGATTGCCTCTGGACTATCTCCTGTTAATGGACCCATCAATGCCTTGCCCCCTGACTCATCATCCCATTGTGAGATGCTCCACACAGAGGGAGGAACCAAGCATTCCATCCTGGATATAATCTGGGATTTCGAACACCACAGACAGCCTTTTCCCACTGGATTCCCAGAGGACAAGAGCTACATAGCCACCACTGGGCCTTCTGAGGAAGACCAGACTCTTCTACAGGATCACTGCTTCAACAGAACCACATCCATCACTTCAGGAGGACTGCAGCCACCATTTTTGTCAGACTGCTACTGCCACCCTGACTAACAGGGTGTCAGGTGGTATCCTGACTCTGTCAGTTTAAACCAGGTTGGTTTTTTCCCCCCTTCCCTTTATTTTAAATTTTCCTAATAAATTGTTATTCTGACTTGGTGTCTCCCACTGATTTGCTTTCAAACCAGTACACTTGCTTTGTTTGGGACTTCCCAGAGCACATATAAAAGGCTTCAACTAGCAAGAGCAGAGATCTTGCATTTTTTTTGTCTTGTGCACAAACCTAAACACACTTTATCAAGGTATAAATGATTATGCAATGTAGAGGAGAAGCTAACTCCCTATATAGTTATTCACAGAAGGGACTATATTTCCTACCTATGTCTCTTGAATGATGCATGAAATCATAAGAAATAGTCTCTGAGATATGCCCTTTTCTACCCTCTTCATTCATCAGTAAGGGATTTCTGATCCAGTTCAGCACAAATTCAGAATTTTAAGGTTTTATGATAGGAACTGGGCTTTTAATTTCTTACAACTTGCAGCGTCATCATCTCCATCAGACTGTTCCCTCTTTCCATCTGAAATTAGAGGCTAGTTTTAATCCAGTTTTTGATTTTTTTTTAATGTAAATTACGTGTTTCTTCCAAAGGCGACACAGCAGAAAGCATATTTTCAATGACATTACATGAAATAATTGTTCGGTGTTTAGCCACTGCATTCATTTTTTAATTTTTGCTTTCACACAGTCATTGCAGGTACCATACTGTAATGTCATCTGCAATAAAAATACTTCCTGGGTTTTCTTTATTTTAGCAATTTTGAGCCAAATTCTCATGCATCCATTTCCTATCAGATCCAGCTGGTTTAACTTACTGCATACTGATGAAAAACAATTAATGAATTTGCTTTACCATTGGTTAAAACGAGCATCCAATAACAATCCTTAATGTCCACTCTCAAATTTGCTTCCTCTTCCAGGACATGAAAAATTTCTTTGGAGGTGCCTTTGCGTTATCTCAGACTTGTAGCAATTTATCAT
Organism: Aleadryas rufinucha; assembly: GCA_013397815.1. NCBI lineage: Eukaryota > Metazoa > Chordata > Aves > Passeriformes > Aleadryas > Aleadryas rufinucha. The sequence continues at coordinate 92,800 of VZTH01012255.1, forward strand.
CAAGAACTATGGCTTCTTTAATCAGACAACCCTAATAGCCATTGGCTCTGTTACAAGCATTAGGTACATACCTTCCACCTTAAAGTTCTTGTCCTAACATTTGCTAATTAAGAAGAAAGAAAATACAATTTCTGAAATTAAAGGGAGACTGTACAAGACATTTTGAACTCACTTTGAAAAAAATGTTTATCCAGCAAAAGGAGAGTGTGTTCCTGGCCTTGAATGCCTTTGGAAGTTGCTTTCATAGTGTTTATCTGAATAGACATGAGGGAGCATCTTTACAAATCTAGTATTTTTACTTACCTTAAGAAAGCTCTGGCCAAGATCAAGGACTCTTTGTACTAGTTTCTCTAAAGATACATGTAACAGACCGCCTGGCAGAGATTACTACCAGGGTAGGTAGTGAGGGAAAAGTGTGGGAAGAAGGACACTTTATGATTATTGCTCATGTTTTATGGGCAAGCAACTAGAACCCAAGGAGGACTGTGCTGACATTTTGCAGTGTAATATCCACACATTGGGAACAGAGCAAGATATCAGGCAAGTGGTCTGGTTCTCTGCTTTTGTGACCAGTGCCTATTCCTCTGAAGGATAAGGCCAGGAATCTGAACACTCAGCGTGGAAACAAGGATGCTGGTTCTTTAGAAAACGCACACTGTAGGCAGGGTAATAACCCATAGTTTATGCTGTTTCTTGCTTTTCTGGGAACTAATGGCAAAGTAAAATTTTTGAATACAGACTAGTGACCTCTTTCCTGAAAGATATCACTCAAAGAGCTTGTCTACCCTCAGGCCTGGCCATACATACTTTTGGTGTCATGGTCCCATGTGTGCATGGTTGTGCCTGATTATGCCAGACTTTGCCAGTCTGTCTGAACTGGAACTACAGTGGCTGCTCTGGACTCTCATAACTCAGGCAGCATCTTAGCTGAAAAGAGAGCTTGATTGAAAAAAAAAAAAAAAAAAAAAAANAAAAAAATAAAAAAAAAGGGAGCTAGGGCTGGTGAGGAAATAGTCTCACCCTTTGACTGATGGTGTGTACCCATTCACATCATTCTGATCTCTTTCAGCCTTTCTCTGAAGAATTATCCATGATGGGAGGGGAGCACAAGTATATGGAAGTCCTTCTGCACAGGTTGTATGTGAGGTACATTTCATGCCTTTAGTCTTTCTTCAGTCAGTTCATTTTTAGTTCAACCAAATAAATAATCATCTTTGAATGGAGAGAGATTTGGTGAAGGGGAAGCACAGCCTCATTATTGTTCTTACAAAGATAAGACTCAATGGCCTAAAAGATAAATAAGTTTTGTGTCCTCTTTCACTCTGCACTGTTCCTATTTTTGTTCAGCAGCGATTTCCTCATGCAATGAACTTTCTTCTATACCACCCACTTCTTCTGTGTTAGTTTTAAAAATTTTCCATGTTCATTTTCCCAGGATTTTCCAACTTACTAAGGAAAGTTTGGGCATCTGATTCATAGCTACCAGCATCACCCATTACTGCAAGAATCACAAGTCAACAAATATTCCTGTAAACTGGGGTACGGTGTACATAGTCTGTTGTCATGTATGTATGTCTGTTCATCCAATTAAGATATAAGTAAATATAGTCAGTTGCCAGCTCTGAACACAGAACACTTTCATATTTAATCGCATATTGTCATTACACTATATTATTATTTCTGAGACATATGCAGATATGACCTTTATTATTCAAATTTCTGCTTAATGTATTTTAACATTGCTGTGCTTTTGATTCACATAAAATGGGGGGGGGGGGTGGTTCTAAAAATAGACTACTTAATAACAATAATGAATATGAGCTTTAATCTGCATGCAGCCCTGTCCTCTTACTCCCATAATGTACTAAATTGGGATCTTTTCATGCATTGTAATTTGGGAAGTTGTTCCTGAGCAATTGCACACACAGTCAAGCTAATCTTTCTTCCTCAGGATGGGAGATTCCTTCCTGATGCAAAAGCAGGGACTATGATTTCCTTTTCCAGGATACTTGAGTTTGACTGATAGCAGCTAGCTTATTCCTTAAAAAGTTCCCTGAAGCTGGTGTTGCCAAGGCCAGGGCTGTGTGACCTGCCCTGCTCAGGCAGAGCATCCTGTGCGTAAAACTATTGTGTCCCAGGGTCTGTGTGCAGTGGCAATCTCTGTGGCTGCATATAAGGGTGCACACAGAGAGCAAACCTCTTTCATCAAGGTTGCTGCAGACTTCCAGCTGAAACAGCAAGTGGAATACAAACACTGAATTAAAGTCAAGGCAAGAAAGCAGAAAAAAAAAGTGTCTGGGCAGAATATCGATTTAGAAAAAAATGCACTTTTTTTTACTGACTCTAGTGAGAAAAACACATTGACATAATTCACTGAAACAGGACATTACATGTTCTTCTAATCTATTTATGACATTCCTGAGTAAGTTCCTTGCTGTTGTGAGCTGTTACATGGTCATTTATACCTGCCTATGTAGAGCACAAGTCTAACAAAAAACTTTCTTCATTTTGTCCCCTATGTTGATGCTTTCCCTTTAGTTTCTGCTCATTCTGCAACAGCCACGGACAATCATCTTTCCCAGAGTTGCATATTAGTTCATTTCAGTATCACACCTTCCATTCTCACTTTGATAGAGGGTAACAAATTTGCATTAATACTATCTGAGTTGCTTTAAGAAGTGATCACTTTAAGACCATCTCCCACATCAGGCCACTGCCCGTCTTCCTCCCACACTCCCAGCCCCTAACCAGCCAGTCCCTCCCTTTGCTCAATGGCTTCACACAGTTGTAATTTTTCTTCCTCCTGTCAGACCCCTTCTTCTGCCAGGCCTGACAGGTAACCCTTGTTCAGCATCAGGTACTCTGTAATTTCAGTGCTCTGCTATCTTACAGCCCCTTAATTTCTGACTCCCAATCCACTCTTCAGCTAATTCCAATCTCTGGGTCAAGAAAGTCTGATCCAGACTGCTCCAGCATCCTGCCAGCTGGTGTGGCATTTATCTCCTTGATGTAGCATTGCATGTCTGGGCATTTGCAGGGATAGCGTGGGAGACACATTTCTCCAACTCCAAAACACAGACCGTGCCAGCACACTGGCTCCTCAGGGACAGGCACAGGAAGGGTGCAAAAGCTCAGCTGTGTCAGGCTGTAGCCATGGGCTGTGGCATGCACAGCACAGAGTTGCTGCTTTCAGAAATGGCTGTCCTGCCCTAACAAGTCTCTCTGGAGCATGCATTGTCTCCCAAGGGCTTGTAGCTTATATTCACCGTGTGATTTAAGTGACCAGCTACTCCAGCCTGCTTCTGAACAGCAAATGCCTACCATGCAGCAAGGCTGGGCCAGCCCAGGAGTTGATCACAGGATAAATATTTCTGAGTACAGAATAAATCAGAGCACTTAACAAGCTGACTTCTGAATTGTCACAACCGTGCAAGGAAGGGCAGAGGGAGCAGAAATTTAAAAAAAAAAAACCTTGTGGTGAATTAGTTCTAACAAAGGCAGAGGGACAAATGCTCAGGTGATCTAAGTCAGTCTAATCCTACTGAGCTAAGTCATGTATTTTAAGACCAACTGGGACTTCATCATGTAATTTGACCTCTACCAGGACACAGGACAGGAAACTTCACTAATTCATCTCTCTACTGAATTTAGTAGTAAATATTTGTCAGAACAGACATTAATGGAGTGTTGGGCTTGATATGTTTTTTCACTGTTTCAAAAATATTTTGTAACACTGTCAGGATGGAACATATATATATACACTTTATATATATATAAAATATATATATACATACATATATATACACACATACGCTTTTGTGTGTTTACATTCACTGTAGGCATGTGGTGAGTTCTTTAATGTCGTGCTTATTTAATTAGGCTCAGGAAGGGACTTTTCAGCTTATTTTCAGCTGAGGTATACAAGTGTGACTGAGCGAAATTCACATCTCCAACCCTTTTTTAACAGAGCCTTATTATTTCCCAGTACTTCTGGCTAGCCTCTCTCAAACCTCAGTGACATACAGAGTTTTCTCCAGACTGCTCCCCTTGGCAGTACCACGGAAACACATTCTAAGTGGCTGGTGTGAACGGAATTTTAAAAATTCAGTGATGTATCTATGAGTGAAATTGGAGAATCTGGTAAGGTACCACAGAGCAATTCTGTGTGAAAAGAAGTAACATAGAGAGGAGGCCCCACATCACCAAGTCAGCGCGTCATCCAAAATATAGGTGTTATTAGGTGATGTTCAGATGTTAAATATTTGTTCTCTGGATCAGTATCACAGTAGCTGCAGAGTGTGGATACAGGCATTGGCCTGTTGCACTGTTTTTCTCAGCCCTGAGAAACAGCATCTGGGGCAAACAGAATAGCTAAGGCAAAAGGGGTACAAAACTGCCCTGCAGAGGGCAGGTTTGATATCCAAGAGACAAATTGGGTCTGGGATGGAGATGACTTTCCCCACAGGCAGCTCTCATGGAGTTTTGGGGTGCATTGGTGGCTGGGAAGGTGTTGATAACGCATCAGTGTTTTGGCTGCTGTTGAGCACTGCTCCCACAGCACCAGCCTGTCTCTACAGCATTCTGCTCCACCATGCGTAGGCTGGGAATAGGCAAAATCTTGGGAGGGGGTACTACCAGAACAGCTGACCCAAATTATCAAGGAACTATTCCATACCATATGACATCTGCTCAGATATAAAAGCTAGGAGGAAGGAGGGGATAGGGGGGCATTTGTTATTTATATAATTTGGTGAGGGTATATGTCCCTGTTTTCAGAAGAAGTCACAGCGACACTTGAACCAAAGACAGAAACCTAGTATTTTTATATGCATGAATGACATACTGTGAAACACTTTGTGTTTTTTATGCTCTCTAAGTGCTTGTGTATCTGTATGTGGTTGCTAATTGGTATATATGACAGAACAAAATATAATTAAAGGATTTTATAGTAACTCTCACCATTAAAAATTGCTACAGCTGATAAACTGTTTTCTGAGTTTAGATTAATGGTGACATCTAACTGAGCTGTAACTGAGCTACGTCTGGTTGTTCATGCATCATTACAGGAGTGCCTACAGCCACAGAGAAGACCGATAGAGATCAGCCTGCCGTGCCTGTCCTTAGTGCCTTCTGTAACTTGGGAGGATAAAATCAATCATATACAATTAGGCATTAATTTAATTATTGAAAATATACTGTAAAGAAAAATATGTCCCTTGTGCACAGTAAGCACAAATAGAACAGATCATTTTCACTAGGCAAATGTTTTCATCATGTGAAAATCCTGCTAAATGCCTTAATAATTTTTAAAGAGTAATTGTTTTTAAAAAATTCTCTGGTTAGTGGATTCTGATTCTTCATTCATGGTCCAGTGCAAGTGAAAAATGTTACCTATCAATTTAACTAAATATTCTCCCACTGATTCTTTTTCTGCATTCAAAATATTTTCTAAATTGCTGCTTGTTCATTGTGATTTTTATAAGATGCCTTTTTGCCAACACTTTTTGTTGTATGACACTAGCCTCTGCTTAGTGATCAAGAAATCTGGGTTTTTTTGTTTTCATTCATGCTCTGCTGCTCCTCGACTTCTTCCTGCTATCTCTGTAAGGAGGAGACAAGGGAGGAGGAAATGATTTTTGTTCTTTTATTTTACCCTCTGTTATATCTGGCAGGGTTCAAATTAGTCCCAATTCTGCAACTTCAGCCAAATTGCCTGACACCTGCCCCTGCCCTCAGTGATCATATTATCTGATACTTTTTGGATTTTAGATTGCAATCCATTGAGAGAGAAATCATGTCTTTGTTCTGTAGCAAAGTACGTAGTACATATATGAAAAGAATCAGTAATTCATAATAATAAAAGTCCACCAAGAAATACTTGCAGAACTAAAAACTTTTTAACTTCTTGGAGTATTTTTTCATGTTAATTTTACAAATACTTTTTCCTGTAATTCAAGCAAGTTTATTGTTTTGTTTTCTAACCTATCCTCCAAGCCTGTATATAGCATAAAAGTAAGAGTTTTGGATAAGGTCCATCAGAACAGTCATCCCTTTTTAACGCATAAATCAGGCTTTTTAATCCACAGTGTTCAAGTGATTTCATGACAGTGTCACTCATTTAGTTCTTGACTTCCTCAAAAAAAACATGCACAACAGCATTATAGGAATTTGGATCTTGATAAAGGGATTTTAGTGACAATACAAGCCACAAGAACAAAGCTGGTATAGTTTAAACTCAAATTCACAGCTAAATAAAAAAGGCATACAGACGCTCTAATGATGCACTCTAGGCGTAGGCTTTTTATATGGCTCAGAGAAGATACGAAGAAGAAACAAAATCAGCTGATACAAACGTTTACTGTTGGAAAAACATTGTGCAAGTTGTATCACATGCCTCCTTCATTTTTTGTATCATGCTGCTGAAACCCCCCCAGCAATGCTTTAAACATGTAAGGATAGTGGCAAATTTTAGTAGCTTTTCTCAAGATTTTGGTTAAAACCTGATAGTTCCTATCAGAATCACACTGAGTGGATATTTATAGCATTTTCACTCCTGCTGCATGCTTCCTTTCATACTTGAAAGCTTCACATCATCTTATTCAGCAGTCACAGAATAAATAGCTTAGAAGATCATAGCATTGAATTTTGCCAAAAGAGCTTTTTGTATTTCAAAAACTGTATTACTTTTTGCTATCTTTTATGTGCGATATTAATAGAATTGCTACACTTCAATTAACAATTACCAGTTAGCAGTAGCAAGATCACTTCTGTAATCCCTTTCTTTTCAGACATTTTGTTTGTTTATTTGATTATCCATCAGAAAATCAGAGATTTCAAGCCAGATAATATTCCCAGAGACACAGATGCAGTTTCCTTCAAATAACAGAACAAAGTGTGTTTGCATTGACTCATGACATATGGGTTAACTAAGAGCTAAACATAGAAAGACTGCTTTGAAGTTACGTTTTCTTTCTCGGTAATATTCTCCACAGCTTCCATGATTTCTATTCTAGACCACCTTCTGATTCTCATTTTGGGTCAAAAGTAGAGATTAGAGAAGGGCATATACATTGCTTAGCTTCCTAATTTTTTCTGAGCTTCAGTTCCCAGTAGTAAATGGGAATATTGCACTTCCCTGAGAATTTTAGTATTTACTAGAATAGTAACGCACTGCTACCTCACAAAGTCATGAGAGAAAATGAAAGAGAGATAATAAGGCAGTGCCTCAAAATACAGGTGCTTTGTCCTGAATTTGGGACAGATTCACCCTTCTCCCCTAAACAGTGCCACCACTGCCCACTGCACCTTTGTTCCTTCCTTCAGGATATGCAGCCATACTGAGGTCCAGTTTTACAGTGCACTGCTCATGTGAATATCAGTATAAATTACCAGCAATAAGTGCTGGATTCATGGTTTAAATTTTGGATGGAGTTATCACTCAGCTACAGGGGAGTAACTGACTTTGAAATCATGATTCCCTTGCCACAGAAAACCAAACAAGAAGTCATCAGTTCTTCATCCTGAGATGACACAGTAGCACAATGAGCCTCTGGTCATCCCAGGAGCTGAAGTCACAGTCTATTATGATCAGGGAAAGGTGTGAGATGGTACAGAGGGGCTGAGCTGTAGGGGCCAGTGATGATCAGTCTAAGATGGAAGAGAGAATGGTTCGGCAGGATGGGCAAAATTTTGGGGTTGTTCGGATGATCTTGAGGGTGAGGCATGATTAAGGTTTTTAAGAGGAATTCTGAGATCTCTTTCTGAAAAACACAATAAAACCATATGTAGTTTTACTTCCACATTTCCTTGTGATTATTATGATACTAAGCCAAAGTTCTCCAAGCCACAGGAACCTGACAGCTTTTTTCTGTTATATTTCCATGTGTTCAATGTTCTTTTTTTCCTCTCTGTTCCTCACGCAAGAGCAGTCAATGCAAGCATTCCCAAGGACATTTTGCTACAGTTTGGCAGTGGAAATTGCTGTCTATCCATTTGTGATCCGGGCATCAGATCACAAAATGGATAGACACTCTGTTTTACCACAAGCTCTCTTTACACCATGTGGAGATTTTCCCTTTTAAATGGCATGAGGTACTCCACATTTCTCTTTCAACATTTCACATTCAGTAACAATATTTTTACAGGATTTTACAAGGTAGAAAGCAAAGATAAATGCTTGAGAGTTTTGTCAGTTGACTGTGAAATTAGCTTCCCTTCCCCCTCTCCAGCTGATGTACAGCATCCCGAGTGGTGGTCTGACAGCATAAACAGGGACAGAAATTTCTCATTCACTGTCTCAGAGAGTAATTTCTCCTTTGCCTGCACTGCAATGTGCTATGGAAATGCAGAGCTAATACAAGGGATGATGGACAGTCCCGCTGTGCGTAACTAACAGGTGCCACACAGACAGATTTCACTGGCCAAGCTGGATGTGTCTCTGCAGAGGATCTCTCCTCACAAGCTGTCATGCAGTTTCTGCTCCTTCCATCGGGGCTTTATTAATCCACAGGCACATATGTAAGTTGAAGGAGGAAAAGAAAGGTTTACATAGAAGATCATATGATCTTCTATATAAATCACTTCTCTTTCAAGTAGGTTCGCACAACACAGTTTCTGGTGTCATTTACAGAGGTGAAAAGCTGGAGTTCCACTATTGATCTCTCTAGAATAATAACTGGATTTACACAGGTGTGACCAAAAGTCATGATTGCTTTCTACAGACGTCTGCATATTTATCTTTCTTGATAAAGCGCTGAAAACCGTGGGCACAAAACTGGCAGTGTACCTTAGTTGTAAACAAAAAAAAAGAAATACAGGAAATGATGATGACAAGTTTAGAAATTATGTTTTGCCCCCATACTTGAGAGCCAAATGGGCTCCTACGTCTTGAACTGTAGAGCCATTAAAAAAAAAAAACCATCCTAGGATTTCCTTAGGTTTATAGCACACAGAGATGAGGGAGGGAAAACGGAAACAGATTTATTTCTTTTCTGTTTTACAGTCAGTCTGAATCCTCTCTGTGTAAAATGCTAAACTTTTTCTGACCTTTCCCACCATGAATTTAAAAAATGTCTCCTCTCTTCTCAGTCTCGGATTTATGGCAGAACGTCTAATGTCTGGTTTGTGCATACACAATTAAAAAAATAAGAATTGCTGTTAGTAACCCGTGTAATACCATGTGGGTGAATTTGGGTGAGCATGAAAGCTCCAGTGAACTGTTCACCTCCACAGTAAATGTAGCAAACAATTCCCTCTAAGTTCACAAACTGAATGCTGTTTTCCCACGAAGAAAAACTCTTTATCATTCAGCCTGAATGTGCCCATTAGGATGGCAAGGAGTGTGGGTCTAAAAAAAAACATTTTCTGGCATCTGTGGGAGAGGGATTCTGCAGTACCATGGCAGCACAGGGTCCTCTCGGCTGTGGGCTCTGGATCCTCAGTGCTCCGAAGGACTGTATCCTTTTAGCCAGAGTCAGCTCTCAGTTACCTGGTTCCAAAAAACAAATAATTCTGAATTTTAAGGCCTGATGAGTTGTTTCAACTTGCATCAGTGAGCCTGAGATTTGAACCCAGTCTATTGTGGATGGTCTTTCTGAAAGACTCATTACTTTTCCCTCTAAGCTTCGAGGCAGCATCTGGGCTATTGATAACAATCTTGGAGCCAGAAGCTGTGAAACGCATCATGAAAACCAAGCTGAGAGTGCCTGAGTGAAACAATCATTAAGGACTGTTTTTCAAACTAGGGACTCAACCATCTTGTTTGCTTGCATAAACACATGCCATCAGATGGATTGAGGCTAGAAGACCTTGAAGCATGAAGAGTTATTCCTAATTACAATCTTGACCTGTCTAATGTAGCTGTGGATTGCCTAATTATCTACATAAATTTTTAATTACTCTTTGAATTCTACTAAGCCACTGGCCTCAGCGAGACTAGTGGCAATGATTCACAAAGGTTACAACATGTAATTAGATAGCAGTAGGGCACACTCCAGAGGACAGGGACTGACAGCCAGCACCACATAACTCTGTTAGTGAGCCAGCAGGGAATTTCAGTTTTTACTACCAGAGAAGACAAAGGTCTGGCTTCGTAATCCTTCTGGGTATTTTAACCAGGGATCCTTATCTACCACAATTTCTGTATATAGCAGTCACTGTCAAGTTGCTTTGCTTTTGAAAGGTCTGCCATTGTCAAGGTTTCTTGGTCGAGAAAGGACATGCTTTTGCTTTTCCCTTTTAAATGAGTAAGCGTAAAAGGGCAGAAATGTCCCTAGATTCCTTGGTCAGTGGCACCTCGACCACTTTCTATTGGGAAAGGTGCAATGATAAAGCAGAAAGGTGCAGAGATAAAGCACAGATGAGTGGGATGTTTGTAGAATTAAAAAGAAACTTAATCTAAAGAACAAAAAATTGCTGCAATCTTGGCTTGACTAATGCCACATTGCACAGATGTCACTACAAAAAGGACATAGCAGCTACTCTGATGGACAACAGGCTTCCTGCAGGGCAGCACTGGGGAATTCACAGACAGCTAAAACATGGCACTGCTGCCCTTATGAAGTCCCTGTTGCCAGATCCATTTGAGGTGGTTGAGGTTTGCCTGGAGCAGAAGGTGCAGAGCTGGATCAGAGTGCTTTGTGCAGTTGGACATGGTGGAGCCACGCACAGGGGGCTGTTACAGCTACTGTCCCTGTCCCCAGCCCACTCAGCTCAGTGGGAGATAGAATAAAGCAGGTTCACTTCTAGAAACACTGTCGTCATCTGGTTGATGACTGTCCACCAAAGCCCGGATTCAAAGAACCATGAGACAGACTCAGGTCATCTGGGACTCGGACTTGTTACAGCTGTCTGCCTTTTAGCTTGGAGATGGTGGAACTCGCCAGGTGGATACAAGCTCACCGAGCAGGCAGAAACACAGCTTCTCTCCTCGGACCAATTCTCGTTACACTTCACTCTACCAGCAGCCTGATGATTGAAACCACATTCACAGCAAAGCAAGGCACATCACAGACAGTTTCGTATAGAAAGGAGGCAAATCATGCTTGAATGCCTGTGCTGAGCTGCCTTGTATCTTCCTTGCTGTGCTCTCCCATAATACAGAATTTCAAGAAACTGTTACATAAAATGGAGCAACTGCTTTTCCCTCACTTTGTGACCAAAACAAGTAACAATAGTAGGCAAGGAAAAGCTTGTGAGAGGTAAGCATTAGCACTCTGAACAGATATTTCTGTGAACTTTACCTTCTCCTAACTCTCCTTTCTGAGCACTTGGACAGCCATTGCTCTGAATGCTGTTGCAGAAGAGCTTGGCTCTTGGAGCAGCTTGGTTTAGCTGCTGCTTGCCATTGTCTGTAAGCCTCCTGCTGGTTTTCTAAGCTTCAGTGCAGGCCAACAGTACATTTGTTTCATTTCTAATTCTTGCACGACAAACACACAAAACAGAAATCCAGTTCTTGCACTCAAGGGAGTGAAGGGCTGAGTATAAAAGGTATTAGTCTGTAGACTAATGTTCAGGTGGACTTTGCCTGTGCATTATTATTTCTAAAGAAATAAACCACTCACTTTTGGGGCTCACTGCTTGAACCACTAAGTAGTTCTCTTTGCAAAATCGAGGGCTGCTCCCCACAGGCCTGCCTGGCCACACTGCACAGGTAGCAGAGAGCTGCAGCACACACAGCACTGCAGGAGAGAGACGGCACTGGACTTGGCCACTCTCCCCAGTCAGGAACAGTCGAGTATGAGGTATTGTAACCCAGCAAGGACTGTAGGAATGGAATAGGGAGAAACAGGTAATTTATATGTGCTAAGGACACCTGTGGGAACTGGGAAGAGGAGAGCAAGCTGTTATTCTGTGTGCACCGGCTGCTGAAGGCTTGCTGCTGAACTCTCAGCTTTCAGCTTTCTCTGGGCCTTTAGTGAGGACACATTGGCTGCAGCTCTGGGCCATATATAAAGTCTGGCCACAGGGTAGGAAGCTCCCTTCTTCTGCTTTCCACTCTGACACATGGCAGTTGTGTTTGCTCTCATTTCACCCAGGTTGATGCCTTCCAAGTGTGAAAAACATTAGAGATATGGAGAGGCTGAACAGAATGCTGGTGCCCTTAAGAGTGAGGAGAATACTGGAGGTGAAGACAGAAGCAGCAAGAGACCACAATCTTCAGAAAATGTCATTAATACATCTTTCATTGTTTCAGTTTAGCAACTGGCACAGTAGGCACCATGACATTTCATCATTGGAATAAGTGCAGCTTTGGACAAGATGAGTGGAAAATTACTTAAAGAGTCAGTGATGAACTAACTTATTCAAAATCTTCCCTTGTTTAAGACTCAGAAATATTCTCCCTGCAAATCTGTTTGAAGATCTAGCTCAGGAGCAAAGACTCTGATGATAATGAGACATCTGACTCTTGTGGTGGGTTAAAGAACAGACCTGATGTATCAATCTTGAATGCAGTTTTACTAGCCCATTATTTTGCTCTGGATTTTTATCACGTTGCCTGAAGGTTTGTGTCACTTCTACCTTGTAACTTATCTCTCTGTTTCTTGACCTGCTAAAATGAAATGTAGAACACATGTAAAAAAGTTAACAAATGTAAAAAATGAAATGGTGAAACATTAGGCATTGCTGGAAATTTAACGGGGAAAACTTCATAAAATGTCACTCAACACATTCAAAACTGTATCAAACACTTTCTGTACTAGGGAGACAGTATTCTTCATGAAAAATCAGCCTCTTCTTCCTTCTTCCAGAATAGACAGAACAGTATAGATTATGGTTGAGAAACACTTCAGAGACTTGGGGTTTTTCCCAGCTGGAAGAATGAAAAACTTATTCATGTGTAACAAGCAAAGAGGAACAAGGAAGACTATTACAGGAAGGTTATTTTCAGTTCACCTTTGTGTTACTCCTAACTGGTTAGTTAATTTTTAGATCTCTGAAGCTTTCAAATAATGTTTGTCCTCTGGGCATGTAGATGTCTCACAACTATTAGTCTGGGGCTTACAAACTTAGAGATGAGATTATCAAAGCTTAAGGAAGAATTTGAATGCCTAATTTGGTTACTTCAAGACTTACTGGTATTGATAGACCTATCCTAAGTGTTTAAAGCCAGACACTCATACTATGTTAAATTCCATTATAATGTTGATGGCAGTGCTAAGCTTATTGATTTGTATTTTTCTTTTCATAATTAAGGGGTTTATTTAGAAGGTTAATGATGGATTTGCAACTGAAGTTCTCAATATGAATGCTTTGCCCTTATAACCAGTATATCATACACACACACACAGAGGTACTTTTTGGTGCCATGGCAGCTGCTGCATAAAAGGCGGGTCACACAGAGAGCTCTCACTCCTTGAGTACGCCAAGCATAGGAGCTGCAAACATCTCAGGGAGTGTAGCAATCACTAGGAGCTTGCTGGCTTACTAGCAGCACTCAACAAAATGAGACCATTATGATGGACAGTTAAAAGATGCTTGTATTACAGATCTTTCGGACTTCATAGATTTAATGGGTTTGGTGGCAAATACTGCACAGTATACAAGTGGTGGATTGCTGGAAACTGGGTTACCTGAAGCTTCAATTTACTTCTTAAAGATAATCCTAATTAAAGTGCTTACTTGTACTCTATCTTTGATATTTAAGTGTTAACAATTAAGTAAGCCTCATTTAACCAACAAACAGCTTCTGAACAAAGTACAGGTACAGAACAAATGGTATGTTTGTGGCTGTGATATGTGTCAATGAGCACATTGCGATGTAACATTTACTAATGAGGGACGTTCTTTTACAAAACTTAGGCCTTTACCTAGTTTGTCAGCTTTGCTTCTTTATCATCTGAAACTAGATTCCTCTTATTCCTCTCATCCCCACTCCAGCCTTCTTTTTGTATCTAGGAAATCAAAATCACAGTATCACTTAGACATCTGGGAAATCATCTGATCCAAGCTCAAAGAATCTTAACATTATTCAATGCATTGTCTGCTTGGTGTCTTCAATCATGTTTAAGGTTTCATAAAAGTTGGTATGTAAGTGGTAATGTCCATGTGGTCTGACTTTAGGAGATTGGAAGGATAAATCATTTAACCGACATGCTCAGGTTTTTTTCGGGGAAAGCCTTAAACAATGGGGATGGTGAATTTGTCTTAGTCCAACATTATCATTCCATATGGCTCAACCAGCAAGAAGTATGATAGGTTCCTTTAATTCTGACACTGGTATTATCTTTAAAAAAGAACATCCTGTGGTGAAGTGTTGCACTTTGTTCTGCCTGATATAAATAACTATATTAGGTTAATATGATTAAGGCTAATGAGACTCTGAACCTCATCCAAAAATGCTGTCATTAAAGCACATTTACTACTGATGAATTAATTAGTAACATACAAATCACCTTTTAAGCAGGATGCCTGCCAGGGTTGTTCCAAAAATGCCAACATCCAAGCATTTTCCCTGTGGTTTCTTCAGCTTATATATCCAAGAAGAGTACAGAAGAATAAATATGCTGCTGATGTATGCTCTGGCACTGAACCTCAGAACCCTGAGAGTGTAATTTAGCACAGGGAAGGAAAAGGGTAGCGTGGATATTTACCAGCATCTTTAGCTCAAGGTTGCCACTGAGTGCTGCTTGCCACTCTTCCTGCCTGTTTATATCCTCTTTTTGGTTAGATTTAGGAGCAAAACAGAAAGAAATATTTGGCATGATTTTGTGACTAGCAGAACATGGTTCTGGATGTATTCAAGGATTTATAGATCATGACAGATTTTCTCATCAGATATTTGTGGACAGTTCACAAACAACTTACAAGAAAACCTTCAGAATCACAATTGGAGCCCAGAAACAGGATTAGCTTCACTTCTCTAATATCTAAAGAGGTTCCAATTCCTTTCTAATTTACTTAACTTCAATTGAAATTGAGAGACCAATCAAACTCAAGCTGACGTGAACCAAAATTATTACCTAGTCAAGCTTCTCCTGACATCACTGTGTCTCCATGACATAAAATGTCCAGTCATTTCTCAACAAGCCTGCAGCATCTTTTTGAGCCCAGGCATCCAGTCTTGACTACATCATAGCTCCAGTCAAATTGTTCTTAAAACTGATAATGCTGTTTTACTGTTATTTCTAATAACCCTAAGATTTTCTCAGTTGGTCAGAGCATTGTGCTAATTACAAGGCTGTGAGTTCAATCCCTGTACGGGCCATTCACCTAAGAGCTGTGTTTCATGATTCTTGTGGCTCCCTTCTGACTCAGAATATTCTGTGATCTGTGATCCCAATTATTTGTTTTCCGTTGATTCAGCCCAAACCTCCCACAATTTGTGTCTCTGCAAGAGTACTGAGCTCAGCTCAGCAGGGAGAAGGACTAAGCCTGACCTGTACAAACTACCATAAGGGTTGCAAGAGCCTGAGTTGTTAATCTACAACCACTTTCATAATACAGTTGTATGATGACCACTCTTAATTATTTTGTAGCCTCTTTTAAAACTCCTCGCTACATGGTTGGCCTGAGAAGCAAGTTTATAATGGGATATGCACTTGCTAAAGATTACTATCCTGATTTTGTGTAGGCATAGTGTGAAGCTATATGGAGTTTCTCAGAGACTGGCTTGATAATCTTGTGGTGCTCCCCAGGAGAATCTGGTTTCTTAAGAAAAATGGGAAGTGGACAAGTTTCAGCCTTATCAAGTTGTTCACATTCTCAGAAAACAATCTAATAGCGCTGATTAGGGACTATCTTAAGAAAATCTCTACAAGTCAACTTTAAAGGCTCCCTGGTAAATATGTATGGGTTTCTGTTCAATTATTTAGCCAGGCTATTATATGGAGATGTAAAACCTTTAAACCATTAGAATCAACCCAGTGCCATCTGCATTTTTTTGTCTGCTAAATGTTTGCTTATATTTAAGCTATTATGTACATTTAGTGGTATGGTAGAAGGGCTCAAAGAGCTATGAGAGGCTTGATATTATATAGTGCAGCGCTTTTCACATCATTGCATTAGGCAGCAGAGACCCGAGTCTGTTGTTGCTTTGTTTGGCATAAAAGAGCAGACACGTGACCCAGATACACCTCCAGCACACATGGCATTTTGTGGGTGTGGCATGGGACAGGAAGCCAGGCCAGGGTGTGCAAATGCACATGCCGTGCATGTGCCCTGCAGCTGCACCAGGGAATTGTGTGTTCACTGTGCACAGTGTCATTGCATCTCTGCCACGTGCAGCCTGTAAAAACTGCCTTTACTGAGAAAACGGGCACTGGATAATGTTGTGGTGCTGTCACCAGTCCATTTAGAAAGAGCGATAGGTTTGTTCGTCAGTACCTGAGCGGCCGTAACAGCTAAACAGACAGGATCATAGAGAGTGCACCCAATTTACTGTCTAGCTGATCCACAGGGATGCGGAGGTAGATCATCATCAGAAAGCACTTGTGGGGACAGTATGTCTTTGCAATGCCTTGTATGCAATTAATACTACACTGTAGTAACTGTGTACCAGTTACTGTCACCAGATGAATGCAGTTCCTAAAATGAACCCTCTGGTTTGGCAAGGACTTCGGTCTGGGGTTCACCATCTCCTTCACGTCATGTGCGACAACGTTGTTATCTCTTTTCGCTGTTATCTTATGGACTGCAAAGGCCAAAACTCCCTGAATATTTGAAATCCACCATTATGTTTCCACATTAAGAGTTACACAATCAAGAGCCTCTTTAAAATACACACTCAAGTACAAAACATAGTTTTGCATATAATTACATATGTACTTAGTAATATATAAATGTAAATGCAGTAATTGCGTATGCAAATATACAGAGCTGTGATCAGCACTGAGAGATGTCTGGAATGTGTCTGACACTAAATTGCTGGGCCAGGGAATTTTGAATTGGACTGATGCTATTATTCTTCCAATTATGTGTATAATCATTACCTGACAAATCTCATGCACAGGCTGTGTTTAACTGTGATCTCTAGCTCCTATTCACTTCCTGCTGGAAGGTTGTAGCTCTCTGAAGCATTAGAAATGCATTTATTTATAATTCAAACATCTTTTTTATCCTTTCTTCTTTATTTCTGCTAGATTTTGTGTGTCAGGGTTTTTTTTATTTATTTTAAGTTTCTGTTTTACTTTTATAAAGCAATTCTTTAGAAGAAAACAAAGTCTAGAGTTTCTGGACCTGAAGACCTATATTTAGACTTCTGTAATCAGATTTATGGTACATAAACAAATACCTCATCATCAAAGTTGTTGAGAACCCATAATTATCATCAAATTCATCGTGTATCTTGTTTCCACAAATCAAGAGCTACACAGGCTGGTTTTGAAAATATGCAGACCAGTGATGGTCTGTTTTTAAAAATATGATCTTTTGTGGCTTGTCTGTGAAATTGGTGGCAAGTTTAGAATAGAGGAATTCCTAGCTTCCAGGCCTATGGCTGATCCTTTCACTGCTATAGATGGTTACAAAGGCACAGGTTACAAAGGAAGCATAATACTTTTCATTAAAATTCAGTATTGTTTTAAGAGGAAATTCATTCATCTGCTAAGGCTTAAGGTAGCTGTACAGCTAGCCCATGGACCAAACTTTTTTATAATAAAACAAGAAGCTACAAACCCACAATGACTCTGAGATTGGTTCCTTGCTACCCGAGTCTGCAAATACTGAAATATATAATTTATCATCACTGAAATATTCTAGCAATATGCACCATTTGCTAGTTTTCAGGAAAGACTCTTTGTATGTCAGTACTAAACAAAAGTGAGGGAAAGAAAATTGCTGATGAGGGCTGTTGCAAAACACCTACCCACTCTGTAAACTTGCAAGGGAATGCAACTGCTTTTTTAATATTTTCTCAAAACATTTAAAATATTTTTGGCTGTGGAAAGAGATGCTGAATGGTCTCAGTAGATCACCTTAAAGGCATTCTCTTCAGCTATGCCTGCAACTCATTACTGAGTTTTCCTTGTTCATTGTGCTAGCCTCATTCCACCACATCCTCTCCAGAACCATTTGCATGCTGCCATTTGTTAAAGCTGTGGTCGATCAATTCTCTGTAAGGAGAGGGTTCAGGCTTTCTTTTATCCAAAGCTTTGCAGAAGGAGGCGTGGGAGCAAAGTCAGAAAAGTTAAGACTTTCTAGCTTCTTTAGCTGCTAGACGTGGCAAGCTGAAAGCCTGCAGAAAATACTGTCTGAGACAATTATATGAACCTCGAGAAAAAAAAAAGTATTAATTTGACACCAGGAAATGCTTTAAAAAGAGTCTTTTCCTGATGGTGTAAATTCAGGGGATAGAATCCATTAATAGATCTCTTGCTAATGAAAAAGACTTTGTATCTAGATTCCAAGCTTTATTTTGTCACTGCTTTGACAGTCTGTGATGTCTGTAAGTGCTTTTCTGATATTCTCATGTATCGAATGAAGCTGACGTTCATTAACTAGCTTTTGGCTTTTGAGTTTGCTTCCAGCTTAATTAATGTATTTAGGCAGTTAGGAGGTACATTTACATGAAAATGAGAGTATTACCAGCAGAACATCTACTGATGTTTTCTTATGTATGTATAGAGATATACTTGGGAATGAACATGATCAGTGAAAAAATCCAAGCAAAAGTTTCTATATTTAGGGTAAAATACAGACCAAATACATTTAAAATACAAATCATTGAAAAAGTCACTTGAAGAAATGTGGCAATGATAGATGTTATGAGAAAGAGTTTTGGGTTGTTTTGTTTTTGTGCCATTTTAATTAGACATTTCAATACTGTAATGCTTTTCCAGCTTGTAGTTAATTAACTATGGTTGGTCAGAAGATACCAGAAAAACGCTTTGTACAGTGTCACCATGTCATTAGAGGTAGCATAGGACCAAAACTTGCCAAGAGTCCTGGAATCAGCTTACAAAGGCTGATAAACTTTCTCAGAAAGGGATTATGTGTCAGATACAGCACAGAATTACAGAATGAAACTGCCATGCAGGGAGCACAGTGCAGCAATATGGGAAAGGACTTGGAGTTCTGCTTGATGGTGACACACTGGTTTATGCGGATGTTTATCACTAAAGGGGTTGTCCGAGCCTCTCACCAACAGGAGGAAAGAAATAGAGCAGAGAGACCACACACAGACCAAGCTGGCATAAGGAATAGGGTCATTTTTCAAGCCTTTCTCCACATCTACTTCAGATTATTCATACATACATTCATTCATTTAATCTGTTGTTTGCTGCCTTATATTAGTGAATAATTTGCTTTAATGAAGAGCTATTCAATGTCTAAAAATAAGCCAAGCTTGACAACTGTAAACTAAGGGACAATACTAGGGAAGTTTTTTTCAGAAAATGGGGTATGGTGTAAAATAAGGGATTTTTTAATTAATTAATCTTAAAATTAGGATCTGCAGGCTCAAGCAATTTCACATCACAGGCTTACCTGCTGTGTAAACAATTTTCATATCAAAATATGTACCTTGAAAGGCATAAGACATTTCTGGTTGTGTACAGATGAAATGCGTCTTTTGGTATAAATAATTTGGAGAAGGCATTCTATAAATAAAAATTAACAAGGAAACATTTCTGTTTTGCTGAGATGTAATAAAATGATCATGAAAAATGTATTCTGATTCATAAAAAAGATTTGGCCCAAACTGATCCTGTTAAGTCAGGTGAAGGGGAAAGGCTTTATTGTCCTCAAAATAGAAGGGATGATTCACTTGCTGATTTATTTCATTCCTGTCTGTGTCTCCCCTTCACTTGTATTTTCTGAGGCTAAATGACACAGTGCGGAGTAGTGGAAGCATAAGGTTTGGTGGTGACAGTTTTGCTGCCTTGGCTGATTCCCTTAATCTTTGTGGCACTACACAAGTGGCTGCGCGGTGTCCCCTGCAGCCACCCAGACCATCAGGCTCTTGATGCCAGTGCAGCAGAGACAGCATGAAGGTGCAGTGTCCCAGCTGCTCCTGCTCTCAAAGTCGGCTGCTTTGTGAGGAGCTTCTGGTGTCATGACTCACCTACTGTAGAAGTTCAGAAGGGACCAAACAGTCCAAGGGCAGCAGGGATTTTGGTGACTATCTCTCTGGACTGTGAAGCATAATACTTCAGTTGCAAAGAGGTCTCATTTTCAGGGTATGTCTCAAAAGAGCCAGGATTTTGGGATCTGTCTCTTCTCCAGCAAGAGTATTCCCTCATGGTACCATATTCATATCACAAGTTTTGTGACCCCTGCCGGTGGTGTAACTTCAGCTGTGGTGTAAAGCTGTGAAAGTCATTTGTACAAATTGAGTCAGGAACCACTCAGGGAGACTTTGCATGATCTCCTGCCAATGTGACTCATGTCTGTGCTGGGAGGCGACCCTTTGTGAATGAGAAAACAGCTTTGGGTTTTGGCTTCTGTTTTGAGACTGTTGGTGTTAAAAATACAACACTTTTACATCAGAGATCAATGGTTCCTCTGCTCCACTATCACATGACCAGAAGGTTTCAGTAAAAGCTGTAAAAAGAAAGATTTAGAGATTTGTAACAAATATTGGAGCAAAGATATGAAACTGGAGAAAATGTTTTGGGTTTTTTTATATAGGGGCACAGAAAATAAGATTGGGTTCATATCTCCTACCTATCCTCAGTAGCATTTGACACTTAAATATAGGTGTTGATCAGAGTTTCCATAACTGGTGCTAACAGGCAAGATTGTTTAATAATCTTAGGTGAGGAGAAAGTGCTATAGCATAATGAGAATTTTGTTTAACATGTAAATAACTGCCACATTTATTTTTCTGACATCTATGAAGTGTTTCACTAAAGTCAGGCAAATGTTTTGATAACCATAAATAAAAAATTAAAATTAAACCACTGAATTCTCCTGACTCCCCATAAAATATTCTAAAACTGAGACTAAACAAGTACAATTTCATGATCATGTGCATGCAGATGTGACTGATGTGGTATGATGGTAGGTCACAGGAAGTGGAGATCAGTCATTCAAGTTCTTCACTTGGCGAGACTAATGCCCTGGTTTAAAGTACAGAGAAGTTTAATGCCAGCTTTGCCCCCTATGAAGAGGCCACAGGTTCTGGTACTGGGACAGGATTTCAGCTTGGACAGTGATCTAGAATACCTTTAAAATAGGGCTGTGAAATTGTGTGTGGGTGCACAGAAAATACAAATAGATGCCCATTTACTGGGTTCAATGAAAATAATTACAGTAAAACTCCTGTCTGCTAGCTGGACATCAGAATTTAGTTTTCTTGCTTTCCCCTGGGTAAGAAAGCAATGCAATTATTCTAAAAACTGTTTCATTAAAATCTAATGGTTTTATGGTTGAGAAAACAGACAAAGGGTTACAGTTTCCTTAAGTCTTCAGTGTTGAACCTGTCCTTTGGGCCCCTGAAGACATCGTATCCCCTAAATTCCTCATGAGCTCATGAGATCTTTATCCTGTTAGTAAAGTTTAGACCATCACATTAGGGAACACAGCATGAATTTACTTAGGCTAATCAGGTCCTGAAACACCCGTGAACTTCCCAGAGGTACAATGAGCAGAGACTACTGTTAGTCCTTAGGATACTGCACACAGCCTGCCAGCCTCATTTTCATAAAGGCTGGGAAATGGCAATACTTGGTTGCTGTTGACTGATCTTTGCTGATGCTACCCTGTGGGCTCTCCTGGCAGCCACAGCGCTCCTGCCCATCTGCTCCCCTTCCCAGCCAGGCCTCCCCACCTGCCACGGATGGGCAGGAGGTTGGAGAAAATGCCAGCCCCGGCTGGAGTGCAAAGGTACAGAGAACTACTTTAATCACTGAGCAACAACTTGCCTCATGAGCTGCAACACAGAGAGAAGGAGTGTTATCTCTGGCCCTTCTTCTTGCAGTGGATGGTAAGAACAGCAGGCCCGTTCACGCTCAGTGACATATGTCCAGTGTAACTTGTCTCATCTTAACTGTCCATACTCCTGTTAGCTGTCTCTAACTTTCTAGAAATACTTTGTAGAAGGTGTAGGTGTGGTGACATAGGTGAAGGAGAGATTGTACTTGCACAGCTCCTGTACAGCATGGCCTGTGCTTTTTCCTGCTCTTTGAGACCAAGGGAAAGGCAGAGGTAAGAGGGTGAAAAGCAGAACTGAATTGTTCTGGGGGCAGTTAGAAGGAATTACAAAGTGCCCAGCCAAGTCACAGGTGCAGTCATAGGTGCAGTTCTTACTGACACAACTCTAGCAGAATACACCATTTTCAGAAATACTTTGGTGCCAGCATCTGTGATTTGCATCCTCAGTGGGCAAAAGGGGCTAACCACACTGGAAAGATTACTTCAGTGTAAAACATCAGCTCTACAGAACTTGTCAGCTTCATCTGTGTTCCTTGGGTTAGGAAGACTTCTTACTTTATTTGAATTTTTGGTTCACCTGACTTGTTTGAACAGTTTTTCTTGATGATGGTGATGATGATGATGATAATGATGATGATTGTTTTCCAAAACCAAACACAGCCTCAGCCTTTTACTCCTCATCTCTTTCTCATTATATTGGGCCCATTAAAAAGAACATTTCAGTAATTAATGTTGAACAAGAGCTGAGATTTGGACACCTGAGCACTCCTATCAGCAAATAACTTCAAGCACTTTTTTAGTGCTGCACCATTGCCAGTTTACCTTGGAGCAGTTATGACACCGTGTGATTACAAGACTCTCTTGCAGAAAAGAAAAAAAAGAGTAAGAGAGCATTTTCTGAAAATTTTCTACAATTTCACCCTCAGAATTAAGACAAGATATCTGTCTGACAGGCAGAGGGACAAGTCTCCTATCCCATCGATGAGCTGACCTCGTTTTCACCGCTGCTCTGTAGTCTAGCAGCATAAATTCATCATTAGCATGTAGGTGTTTGGTGTTTTCATCAGACAAGCAACGAGAGAGGTGTCCCTACTTCATTCCAGGATTTTTGCCTTCCAGTTTAATGCTGTAAGTGCAGTTATTTCTTGAGCTCGAAGTACTCCTATAGCTGTTTCCTAAGAAACCACTTGATGGGAATGGGGCAACATTCTCTGCTGTCTTTCTTCCAAGCCTCCAGCTTCAAGAATTAGCTTTTAGGATTTTCCATTAAAAAGCCAAAGAAGAGAAAAAATAAAGGCTGCCACAACAATTATAGCAGAAAATAATCCTCCTGCACCAACAGCTATGGAACTTTCTGATTTTATTTTGCAACTCTGGCTGTATTAGATGGAGCTGTGAATTAACCCCCATGTTGCTTGACTGCTGTTACAATTTATTATTCATGTTGCTGCTCTGCCTGGAGGATTCAGTGACTAAAGTTCTTTTGCAAACCCTGCATGAGTCTGGAGTATAAAGACAGTATAAAGGTCCCTAATCAGTCCTCAAAAGTCTAACAATTCAGAGTTTGATCAAATACCCCTTTTTCCACTTCTCTTGAGATTTTCTCCTTATGTTATCACACCTGTGCTCCATCTACAGCTAAATAGCAGCTAATAATTAAATAAGGGGAAACGACAGAAGCTCTGCTTTAACTCTGCAACAGCCCAGTTAGCTCACAGTTAAATCTCTTCTGCGCTCACAGCATTGCAGCCGTGGTACCCTGTCATGTATTTACATGCAAGCCTGCAAGACGAGACGGTGTCATGGGCTCCCATACCCTCTCTGTATGATGGACAAGAAAAGAACACAAACCTTGCATTTGGAGGTCTCTGGGCTCTCTTGTATTTCTGGGTTTGTTTCTGTGTTGACTTCAAATTCTGCTCTGTGTGCTGAAAAGCTGGAACGCCTCAGATATGTACACTGTAAAAGCAGTGAAGTCTGGTATTTATTTTTATTTTATTTGCAGGAAGAGCAAAGGTTTGGAAAAAGGTCTTTGAAATTGTGTATGACAGCTTATCATGAACATCATTGTTATCCTGTCAGAGAAAATAGAGTAACTAATTCCAACAGAAGGGTATAAGAACTGGACAGATTCTCATCTAAATTATATGGCATAGACACTGAGCAGTTCTTTGGTCTACCTGATTTATTTTAGCACAACTGAGCTCAAAGTAGGTCATAGTATTTAATCTGAAGATTAATATTTTACTCATATTTTAAAATATTGCCAAAATGGTCTCAAATATTAATAGAAAGAGACCAACACAATACAGAAGCAAGTGGTTTTCCAAATCTCCTTCACAGAAATCTACTGCAAACTGACTGCAGATTACTGAAACATATGAAATAGTAATAGCTTCAGATGCCTTAGATGAAATCCACAGAACAAATCTATATTAAAAGATTTGGGTCAGAAATGTAACAGGTCCGTACAGAGGTTTCTGAAGAAAAATGTCAGTGCTTGTGTGAATTTTTTGGAACTTTTATATTTGTAGTTATCCCAAAGAGGGAATCACAGGAACTGTTCTTGCAGTGATATTCCTGGGCTGAAGAGTGTCCTGGGATGGACAAGGGAAGCACACGAAGAATTGTAGCCCATGTTGCACACTGGAACTTGATTTTCTCTTTTTCACTAAATGCTAGTTTTTCCCATCCCATTTTCAAAGGCAGAGGGGTGGTCATATATACAACTGCTGTGTATACAGTATCACACCAAGACTAGGTTGATGGCAAACTCTGTGTTGGACAGTCAAGCACCCAAAATTCAAAAGTAGCAGCTGTCGGTCTCTCACCTGTGTGGTCACTATAATAAATCTGTTAGGTGTACCCTCTCACAGTGCTTTCCACTTGGTCCCTGTATTGCTTGTGGATAGACTAGTACTCAGCTGTACCAGCTTTTCAGTGTTCTCTTCCTTTTATTGCTGCTTTTCCATATTATCTTCCCTTTACTGAATGGCTTGCCCCAGGCCCTATTGGGTGCTTTCAGTGTAAAAGCCTTGCTCTGTTCTTAGGGTTGTTTACTTCTTCCCAGGCTTTTCTGAGGCACAAATCAAAATTTCATGCCAGAACCAAAGAGAAATGGATTTTGTGTTTTGACCTCAAAAGATTGTGTGGCTGCCCTGCCAAATGATGAGCTAGTTGGCCAGGTCCCCTGAGTAACATGTGTTGGAGGTAGGCATTGCAAGAGGCAATCCACAAGGACAAACACAGAAAGATGCAGAATCCACCCCATGAACAAGGAGGTACCTAAGTTGAACCAATGGAGGAAACAGGAAGTCCTGCTTCTCTGTAGGGCTTAGAATGCCCTAGCGAATATGAGAATGTGATATTTCCCTACAGACAGACTCCACACCTTCCAGGGCTTGTGATCCATTCCTCTTGCTTTGGGGAAAGGAGCAGGATTCGCTCGTTTCTCTCAGACTGTAGTCACTAACAGAAGAGAAGAAGGAGGTGATAACTCCTAACCTTTTATTGGAAGCAGTAGGAGTAAAAGAGGAACATGCGTAGTCCATTTCTTCTTCACCTAGAAAAATAAAGGTTTAATTGTCCTAGAAGGTTTACCAGTTTTCTCTGATTCAGCAGAGACATTCTCTTCCCAGTTCATGGAAAATTAATTAAGAATATGTGACACAGGGAGGCTGAAAACAAATGTTCATAATGGGAGATGTTGAGAATGTTGATAATAAACTTTGGCTGCCCTTCTGCAGATGCCTTCTATAACTTTTCTCTGTCTCAGCCCTTCCATTCCCAGAAGCTTAATTTTTCTAATCTTGGTGAAAAATAAGTATTTTACTTCCTCAAGTATTTGCAGAGATATGGTGTGATGCCTCCTATGAGTGGAGTATTGGAATGGAAAGGTACAGGCTCTGTGGGAAGGACAAGCAAGGGAGATGAGGAGAGGATGTCACCCTCTGTGTCAGACACTGGCTGGGGTGCATGGAGTTCTGCCTGGGGATGGATGAGAAGCTCATTTAGAGCTTATGGGCCAGGATTAAAGGAATGGCAGGAACAGGGGATATGAGTCATCTATAGGCACGTAGGAACTACCTCGTGTTCCCAAGCCCTGGTCCTCATGGGGGACTTCAACCACCCTATCACCTGCTGGAAGGACAGTACAGCAGGGCATTGAGCAACCCAGGAGCTTCCCGGAGTGCCTCATGGTAACCTCCTTCTCCAAGTGATAGAGAAGCCAACAAGGAGAGGTGCTGTGCTGGAACTTGTTCTCACCTAGAAGGAGGGGCTGGTGTGGGACATGAAGCTCAAGGACAGCCTGGGCTGCAGTGACCATGAAATGGTGGTGTTTAATATCCTTAGGGCAGAGAGGAGGGGGCAAAGCAAGCCCTGGACTTCGGGGGAGCTGTCTTGGCCTAGAGGGATCTACTTGGTAGAGTGCCATGGGATAAAGCCCTGGAGGGAAGAAGACCCCAGGAAAGCTGGTTGATGTTCAAGGATCACCTCCTTCAGGCTCAGGAGCATCCCAGTGAAGAGGAAGCCAGGTGAAAACGTTAGGAGGCGTGCGCAGATGAACATGGAGCTGCTGGACAGATTCAAACATAAAAAGGAATCCTACAGAGGCTTGGAGCAAGGACAAGCAGCCTAGGAGGAATATAGAGAGATTGAATACCCAGGGATTAGATTAGAAAAGCTATACCACTGATAGAATTAAATTTGACCAGGGCCATCAAGGGCAGCAAGAAAAGCTTCTATAGGAAAAATGTGGACCTTCTCCAGAAGGAAAGGGGAGACCTGGTCAGCCAGAATATGGAAAATGCTGAAGTACTCAATGACTTTTTGCCTCAAGGTTCACCAGCAAGTTCTCCCAGTCACACCACCCAAACTGCAGAAGGTGAAGGCAGGGACTGGAAAAATGAACACCCTGAGCCCACTGTAAGAGAAGATCAGATACAAGAACATCTAAGGAACCTGAAGTTGCACAAGTCCATGGGATCTGATGAGACAATCTCAGGTTAAGCCACTATCAATTACATTTGAGATGGTTTGGCAGTCCTGTGAAGATCCCACTGACTGGAAAAGGGGAACTATAACCCTCATTTTTAGGAAGACTTGGGGAACTACAGGCCATTCAGTCTGACCTCAGTGCCCGACAAGATAATGGAGCAGAAATTATGCTAAGGCAGATGAAAAATAAGCAGGTTATTTGTAAGAGCCAATATGGCTTCACTAATGACAAACCATGCCTGACAAATTTGGTGACCTTTTACTACAGGGTTACAGCATTGGTAGATAAGGGAAGAGCAACTGGTGTAATTTACCTGGACTTGTGCAAAGCATTTCACATTGTCCTGCACGACAGCCTGCGTGATAAGAAGCTCAACATGTCTTGGCAATTGTGTGCTCACAGCCCAGAAAGCCAGCATCCTGGGCTGTGTCAAAACAGTGAACAGCCAGGCAAGGAAGGTGATTCTTCCCCTCTATTCCATTCTTGTGAGATCCCATCTGGAGTACTGTATCCAACTTTGGGGCGCCCAGCATAAGAAGGACATGGACATGCTGAAGCAAGCCCACAGGAGGGAGGGTTGGAACACCTCTCCTGTGAAGAGCAGGTAAGAGAGATGGTTGTTTTGTTCAGTGTGGAGAAGAGAACGCTCCAGGGAGAACTTAGACCAGCCTTCCAGTACACAAAGGGGCTAGAAGAAAGCTGGAGAGGGACTTCTACACTGCTGTGAAGTGACAGAAAAAGGGGGAAGGGCTTTAACCTGAAAGACAGTAGGTTTAGATAGATATAAGCAATAAATTCTTTACTATGGCGGTGGTGAAGCACTGGAAAAGGTTTTCCTGATAAATTGTGGATGCCCCATCCCTGGAAGCATTAAAGGCCAGGTTGGATGGGGCTCTGAGTAATTTGGCCTTGCAGCAGGCATCCCCACCCAAGGCTGGGGGCTGGAATTAGATGGTCTTTGGAGTTCCTTCCAAAACAAACTATTCTGTGATTCTATGCTTAATGGTGTCTAAATGGTGGCAGTAGGAAAGACAAAGTAAAGGTCCTGTATAGAAAAATTTACTGAAAACAACTGATTATTTGGGGGGAGTGAATTATTATTTTTACTGGAGTGAATTATTATTTCTACTATATTGTCAATCTTTTGCCTTTGAAAGGAATTATAAGCATGAGGCCAGAGCACTGATGAGTCATTTGTGAACAAAGATCCTTTGCAGTGATGCTCTCAACATGCAATTATGTGCAAATATACATGCTTCCCCACAGACAATTTATCTGAGGATCAAGGTCTGTGATCACAAATTTCCTTCAAGGTTGCATTCAACTTGTTTCAACTTTTCAGCACATAACTATATTGCAGGTTCCTAAGTCACAAAATAGTGCTGCTAGCAGCAGTTCACACTTTGAACATCATATAAGAAAAGGCAAAGTCGCTCCTAGAGTCACAGTGCCTTCCACTAACAAACCTTGAAATGAGTTTATAACCCTGGGAAGAAGACAAATGAAAAGACAAAGGCCATCAGTAGTAGTAGATGATGCTTTCCCAAGGCAACAACTTCAAGAATTAATTCCCTCTTTAGTCCTCACTCCTTTCCACCATTCTTCTTGCCACTGAAGAATTTGTTGCCATGCCACATTTCCAAGTATGGCATCAGAGTACATCATGAAAGGGGAAAATATTCTTTTAGATAAAATCAAAAAGGAGCCATAACAAAAGATAGAATGGTAAGACCTCCTACTACAAGGTTAAAAGTCCATTTAAAAATCTCATTATCAATTGTCCTTTACTGTGCTGCTCCCCTTCATTGTGTGAGTTGTTTGCAGCATGGCAAGCTTCCAAAGCTATTTTTCAGGAGCTCTGCAGCAGATGTGATAATTATAAGATGTGCCATCATAGGATTTTGGCATTTATCTCTTTTCCTTAATTTCACTTTTACGATCTTTCTGTTACAGACAGCATGGATTGAGGCCATAAAATGCCAAATTCTGTATCTTATGTGGTAACCAATTTAGAAAAGGCAAAATTATTTAATTTTTCAGTTAAATGGACAGAAAAAAAATTACCACAACTTCAATAGAAGCATTTAAAGTCTCCCAAGTGGGATTTCTTTTCACGTCCTTCTAATCTGTAATTTTGGTAGTAACAATAAATTAGATTTTGTAGAAAATTTTCATGTCCAAATTAGATCAGGTTAATAATAGGACTCTAAAGCAATCCAAGGTTGTTTCTCTCCATCTTTTCCTTGGAGCTTTTAGGAACTTCCTTCCCCCAAAGAATCAGGCTCTGTGGCATGATTAATTCTTGCTGGCAAGAAATAAGAATGCTATGACACTTGCTAATCAGGAGGGAAAAAAGGTGGGAAATAGTCACTCATCTGCTCTGAAAGAAAGATTTCTGTATCTAAGGATGTGAATATTAATAAATCAAAACCGGAATTGACAATTAGAGTAGACAGTCTGTGGACAAAGCAGCAGATGTGGCTATTCTTTTTAGCTAAAAAAGATGATTTTGAGCAAAGGCACTGTGCTTCTCCTCCGCCCCATCCCCCACCCCCTCGGAATACGACATTGTGAACACACACACAAACACACGCACACACACACGCATCACCATGGGGAAGCAAATTTGTCGAGTGGTAGTGAAAGAGAATACAACCTGCAAAACACAGGGAGAAGTGGAGAGAAGAACATATGGTGATGTTTTGCTGTGCTTGATATTGTCTTGACATGAAAGACAGCTCTGCAGGAGGATTTGCAATGCCCATCAACATGCAAAAGGCAGCTTTCAGCTAAGCAGTTCTGATAGCATTCAGTGGCTAACAGGCATAGAGAAGTGTAGGCCACCTGGGGTCACTGAATAATTAAATTCAATCCTGGTTTTCTCTCCTTCACTGTGGAAAAAAAAACAAAACAAAACAAAACAAACAAACAAACAAAACAAAACAAAACAAAAAAAAAAAAAAAAAAAAAAAAAAAAAAAAAAAAAAAAAAAAAACAACAGAAACAAAATTAAAACTGTGAGCCCTGACCTCAGAAAACGAAACATATCTACAGGTTTTTCTCATGTAATTAGTTACTTAACTTCTGTTACTACTTCTGGTTAAGTTTCTGTGCTCAAACCTAGAAGCTTTCACATCAGTTTCATATGTCTGTGTGAGATGTCATAGGATAATAAAAGACCCGGTGGCAAAACTTCAGGAGATGAAGTAGGGGGAAGGGAAATTCTATTCCCACCTGAACTGTTGAAACCACTTGCTCCAGTTGCTCTTGTCAAATTATTTTGTATCAGAGCTGTTTCAGGGCTGCAAAATGCTTAGCACACAGCAAACCAGACTTCCCTGCAATCAGGAGAACTTTAAGGGCTTCTGGGCACCATAGGCTGCAGAGCTGGGTAAGAGTTTCTAATGAGCTGCACCTAAGTAAAATCCAACATGTGTTTTTATTTTGTTTAACTGTGGCATGGCTCAGGTGGGAAGCAGATTTCGACATAAAAAGGCAAGAGCATTTGGCTTTGCAGCTAACCCCTGCTTCTCATAATACCTGTATCTGAAGATTTATTCTTGCACAAGGATTTAATTTTGGAACCAGGGATTTTTATGCAGGTAGAATTTTGCATATCTAAATACTATTCATTCAAACTGATTCCATTAACTTTGCTTTATTAAAGATTTCAGGCTTTTGAAAGTCACAGCTCATGGAAAGTCTCCCTTTTTAATTTTTTTTAAGCTGGATAATAATACATACTGAAACTAGTAAACATCATCATCCTCCTCCTCCTTCTCAGTGCTAACCTAATATTACCACTTTTTCATCTTGAAAACAACCTCCAAGCACTGCCCATGAGGTGGGAGCAAGTCCCATTATTTCCGTTTTATCCACTAAGAGGCTGAGGCAAGAAACTGAGATTTTACTATTTTACATCTTGTATAAAAACTTGGATGCTGAAAATATTTTACCTTGCTTTCCTCTACTGTTTCCACTCATTCAGCTCCAACATATCAGAATCTCTGCCAGTGAAATTTTCAAGTTAGTTAGCCAGCATTGCCTATCCTACTCAAGTTTTTGATGCATCTGTCCTGATTTCAAACACATTTATTATTGCCTTTTCCTTTTGTTAACCTATAATGTGTTCAGCAGTTTCCAGCAGCAAAAGAGAAATTTCACTTCTATATCTCCTTTGGCCTAGAAAGCACTTCTGACTATTACTGATGTTGCCCTGCAAATTATTGAGCCTGGGGGCCCACTCGTAAATTACGTGCTGTCCTCTGCACAAATACTTACCAAAAAGACAGTTCTTGTTAGGAGGAACTGCACTGTACAATTTAGGTAGTGCTTATGAGGAACACCTCTTTTAGTGGAGTTTAGGAGTAATTTAATATAGCTTGAGGTGCACAGTGTTTCTCACTGGAACCAGCAGCAGGCATGCATGAGACAACATGCCCTTTACATGCCTGCATTCTAGAGAGGCCTCAATTCAAAACAGGTGAAAAAGTGTTTTCATCTTGCTCTGTTGGTATTTCTGCATTTCTCTCTTCTTTTAGTATTTCATCCTAAAATTGTAGTACTGGATTTTGAAAGTATTCGAGGAATCATGTTAGCATGACATCTGTTTGACAATGTAAAAATGTGTTTCACTGTAAATTTTTGGCTAGAATCAAAATCCACAGTACTTAGATGTTAGGGGCTTTGTTCAGACATACCCTAGCAAACACCAGAGTATTTTGCTGTGGAGTGGGTTGACCGGCTTGATTGTCACCAGCTTGTTCTAGAGCTGGTAATTCTGTGTTATTTGAGCTATAGTTTATTTTACGGAATACCAATATTAATTATACTTATTTCCATTTGAAAAAAAAAACAAATTAAAGACAGATTATGTACTAAGACATATAATGTAATGGGAAAAAAGGGGGTGCTGTTTAGACCATAAGCAACACAGGCATTTCATCATTTCATGAGCTTAAAGCAAGCATTTTTTTCTCCCCAGTTTCCATTTCTGTAGCACTCTAGTCCTGTACCTCATGAAATGACATGAATGTGAACTAATACCCCACACATTACTGGTATGCAAAAGCAAATTAGACTGTGAAATGTTACAACATATTCCAATATAACAGATAATGCATTTTATAGTCATTTGTTTATTTCATTGTTCAAGTGAATATTTGCCTCTGGCTCAGAGAGAGTGACTCTTCAGCCAGTAGTATCCTTTGGCAGCCTCAAACAAAAACAGTCTTCTTGGCAAGGGAGACATATTCCACCACTCATGAATTGTAAAGTGCTCTGCTTGTCAAGGAGCCTGAGCAGCCCAGCCCCAAGTCCCTGCTGCAGCCGGGGCACGGGGCAGGAGCTGCAGAGATCCACGCTGCTGCAGAGAGAGTCAAGGACACCATCTGAGGACCAGTGAGCAGGGTGAAGATTGAGACATTGATTAGGTACCCTGGTTTTGCATCTGTGAATCATTAACTTCTTGGTGTCTGAAACACCCCACAACTATTAACTCCCTGGAGCTGAAAAGAGGAGCGCAAAATACACCCGGCAGCCATTATCTATTTAAGCCCTGATTAGATGTGACTTTTTTCACTCTAATTTCCTTCTGTAACCACATAAATTAGAAGTTTAATTTATTAGGAACTCTTTTTTTTCATTTTAAACTGACTGAAAATTCAGATTAGTGTGTAGGTATGTGCATGGGAATTTCTCTCACCGTGCCTGAGCCTTTCTTCTTCCCTCTCTCATGTGCTAGAAATCTGACAACCATAAAAATTTATTGTAAAATTTTCTGAAAATATCCAAAAAGGAAAAGAAGGTAATGTGGAAAACAAGTCCAACAGGGTATCACTGAACTTGAATGAAACTGTGAGATGCAGCACAGTGCCATATGCAGTCGCCCTTACTCTTTAACCAAACAGGAGCTGTCATATCTGCAAGTCCTATGAAATTAATGGTGAATTTTCCTGGGATTAGTTTAATTCTATGTAAATTCCATGCAATCTGTAGTTTGCAGAAGGTGGGGTTTATATCTGATACAGACCACAATTAACAAAATAATCCCTCTAGGTACAATTCTTCTCACGTCTTATGCCACAACAGCTGGGAGTAACTTACTATGTGAGTCATCCTGTTGAGATCCATGTATAAACTACTGAGTAACTCCTCAACAATAGGCCTTCAGATTAAACAGAAGATGCTCTTTGGTTCAATTACACAAATAATTAAACAATAAGAAACTGATAAGACCAACATCCACCACTCTTAGACTAGCATAACCACACACATACAGATCATTGTGTCATGAACACTATGACCTCATGACATTAGAAAGATTACATTTTTGTTAGCCAGAAGGAAGATTGCCATGATGTCTCCCATTAATTTTAAAACACAAGCCTTTACATGATTAAATTTGAAGGAACTCAGCTTCCCTAGGAAGGCAAACATTGTCAGAAAAGGCAGACATCAAAATGAAAGCTGAATTTTTCAAGAGCATTCACTGCTTAATACAGTTCTTGCATGGTATTTTTGTCTGTGTTTTCAAAAGAGCTCAGTATTTAATGTGATGAGGAAATGATCTTGTGAATGTTGAGCTATTTTGAAAATCCTGGCCACGAGGTAAAGTTTTCAGAAATGGCAAAGACATTGTTTCAGAAACCAAAATATGATCTCAAATGCACAAACAAGTTGCTATGAATAAACAAATCAGGACTTACCAGCATAATAAAATGCCTGCGAGAGCATTTGGGAGAGCACAAGCGCCTCAGTAACCCATTCACTGACTGGTAAAAAGGGCATATAAAAATCACAGGACATCTTCAAGACTCAGAAGCCTCCAGCTTCTATTGAAAGTAGAAAAGTAGATATTTTTGAAAACAAGAAGAAGCCTCTTATCTGCAGGTTCTTTAGAAGCTTCAAACAATTTTAAAATGTGGTTCTAAAGCACTTTTGACCTATGGCAAGTACATTCTTTTAAGTCTTCTACAAGCATGTTTTTGGCATGAATGATGAATGATTAAAATACTTTTAGCTATTTTGATAATATTCCTTCTTTTCTGCTCAGATGTTGTCTACCAGGAATTATGTTCTCAAAAGCAGGCAAATACATTTGCTGATGTGTTCCGTGAATCATTTTTTCATCTACAGCCCATTTAGAAACAGTTGACTGCAAACATTCAGAAATGAAGATTTGTCATTTAGTTAGATAAATTACATGATACTGTTTCTTTTTGTCTGAATGGGCAACTTGGATAACTAAATGGCAGCAGGAAGGCAATCTGAGAGTAAAATCAGACATTTGGAACTACAGATGCAACTAGAAACTTGCTGAGAGCTACGTGTGTGGGTATATTCCAGTAAGGGTACATACTTCCACATGCACGTCTCTGTGTCCAGCTCTTTGATTGTTATAAATCAGAGAACCTCTGTGAGAGCTGAGATTCTCGTCCATATCTTTAACTTCACTTTTCAGAGCTAGGTAAATCAAGTCAGCTTGTATTTGCATCTTCCTCAAAGTGCTATAAGGACTGCATTGCATGTTTTAATGGCTGGTGAGCAGTGGGGAGCAGAGAAAGCAGATCCCCGTGTATCTCTGTGACAGTCTTCTAACTAAAGTAATAAATTAATAATTAAGTCTACTCCCAGGAATCTTAGTTCTAGCTCTTAGCCCAGCTGCAGCCAGCTTCGAGCCCTGAGAATAGCAATGCTTCAGGGTAGACACAACTGATTTAAATTTTTTAAGGGCACTTAGTGGGGCATCCACACCAAGATACACCTCACTGCCTCTTGATCAACCTGCTAATTGCCTAAAAGATATTGGTGCAGCTGCACTCTCCACACCTGATTCTTGTTTTGCTTTCTCTCAAGCAGGAGCTGTTAAGAATACCTCAGAACTTCAGAAGTCTAAACTGGCTATAAACAAAGATCATAATCTCTTCTGTGAAAACTTAATAGAGATCCAGATTGGCCCATGCTCTGTCAGGGCATTAGTCACTTTGAAAATGATGATGGTGCAGCTTTAGTGAGCTGCACTCCTGCGGTCTGTTTTTCTCTCCCTTAATGGAGCCAGCACACTAAGGCAGATCACACGAGATAGTGGGGACTGAGTCACTGCCTCTCTTACCGTATTTGTCTGTCAACGGATCTGCCATTGGAGGGATGACACTTCACCTTTTAGAGCTTACTCACACATTAAGGGTATGTATTAATATTTATCTCTCTTGAGAAGTCCTACATCACTTACAGCTCTCTGAGGCACATAAGGACCAACAAAGAAAAATCCAGTATCACCACTGTTGCTTCAGCATGTTAGATTGTATAGCAAAAAGCTACCAGAGTGGCATGCTTGCTGACAAACATTGTGGCACAGAGTGGTTCAATTAAGC
Organism: Aleadryas rufinucha; assembly: GCA_013397815.1. Taxonomy (NCBI): domain Eukaryota; kingdom Metazoa; phylum Chordata; class Aves; order Passeriformes; genus Aleadryas; species Aleadryas rufinucha. The sequence continues at coordinate 127,984 of VZTH01012255.1, forward strand.
TGCTTAAAATGTTGACAAAACTATGCATCCTTATGTTACCTGTGAAACAATCTACAGCATAAATTACAATTCTGCATTTGGTATCTGGCAACATATATGTCTTAGCAGAAGAAACTTTGAAACAATGACGTGTTGATGAGTACTTCAAAAAAAGCTCCCATGCACTCCCATGCTTAGCTGACTGCATACACTACATGTTGAGCTATATCACTGAGAAATTTACTCAGTGGAAAAAAAAACCAAAACACTTTCTCTCAACAAAAAAAGCAGGCACCACAGCTTGTTAAATGAGTAAAATTTCTGAAGACAGAAGCTTCTTACTTGTGAGAGTAATGCAAGCATATCAAGCAATATGGGCAGATCTAATTTCAGTCGCAGATCATTTTCAAAATTCAGTCATGGGAGGAATTTGCAACCACGATTAAAATACAAGAGTAAATCAGAAAAATTGCTCCTCTGTGTGTGTAATTGAAGGGACAATTAAAATAATTAGAGAAAGAGGTGTACAGAGAGCTATTCATAACTCAATTTTTCATCCCTCAAAGCCCTTTGAAAAATGTAGCCTTAGCAGGATTTTCTGAAAATGACGACATATTGTTCCTTAAAATACACCAAACTATACTGCCTAGCATTCTACCCATAAGGTAAAGACAGGTCTGAAAGTCAATATCCCAAGACAGAAATATTGTACCTGTGAAATAAGTGATAATGTGTGTGACATGACAGCAAGAATCCAAGTGTCTGGGAGAAGTCCTCTCTGTCAAGAATCTTTTAGATGTAACCAGAGAGACATGAACTCTGTGAGATGGAGAGATGTAGTTCAGGGATAGTCTAAACTTATGGCAAAATCATAGTGGGTGTCTCCAAGTCCTGAGCAATTTTTTTCCAGTAAAATTTTGTTTTAGAATTCTGAAGTTAGTTACAAGATTGCATATCTCCTAAAGAAGCACAAAAATTAAGTGTGTAAGCCTTCATATGGATGCCTGATCAGCTGCCTCAAAGGATAATAGGTTTCAGCAACAGCACAGAAGATAAAGTTCTTTCTGGAGGTCGCTTGTCCAGCTCATTCATTGTCCAGCTGGACAGATTCTGTAGATTCAATCTTACAGATTCAATCTGTAAGTGCTGTCGGCTTTATTTAAAAAAACTAAATAAAACTATATATAAACCACAGCTCTCTGTTGCTCTAGTTTATGCTTCACTGAAGTTACTCCAATGTAAAACTTGAGTAAGGTGTGAATCAGCTCTTAAGATTCTGCAATGTTCTCAACTCAGTTGTGGCTGCTAAATCTTGCTGTGGCTGACGCACTATTGATTTTGCTCAAACATTTCTTTTTTAATTGATTTGAACTATATATATGTTTTACAGCAACTGAGGGAATAAGAATTGAGTATCTAGCAGAACAATATAGTCTGTGGACCTCTGGTAATCAGGATGACAGTATATATGACACATTTCTTTCTCTATTTTTACCAGTGTAGGTAAATTAATACCCTCTGCAGATCTGCTTTTACTGTGATGGATATGAAAAGGTGTAATGATCTAATAATTCTCATGCTGCAAGGCAGTTAGGTACAGTTGTTGCAAATTTAACTCAAATTATACAGATAGCACCTGAAAGTTACTGATATTGAGCACCCATGACTCCCTCTGAAATCCATACAAGGCAGGGGTGCTCATCACTTCTGAAAGTAGGCTAGGAATGAATTCAAGACAGACTTTGTATATACAAGCCATCCTGTGAGCGGCAGCACTAATTAGGCCTGATTTCAGGAAGACTGTGTTCACACTTGCCTGCCCTGCAATAACTCCCAGTCCTTCCACCATGGCCTTCTCTCACCTCTGTAACCTCAGTTCCCCCTGCTCTGTTCCTAGAGCTGCCTCAGCCCACGCTTCTACCTTTTCCTCCACGTATCTCCTGTCCCATTCCCTCCTAAATATTTCTTGTTTCTTTCTTCCACACCTCCCCTCAGGCACCATACACTTACCTCTTACCTCCTTTCCAGTTATTTTCTATACCAACTGAAAAAAAGCCTGATTCAGTGATTTGCTGATGGGCTCGAAGTCATTTGGCCATGTTGGCTGGCCAGTTGGCAGGCAAAACACAGCAGGTAATTATTTAATTCATGCTGAAACCCTCCCCTCATTTGGAGTACTTATTTAGCTCTTTTCCCTGTCTAGCTGCCAGTTTTCTTGAAACCTGGAGGAATGGAATATATCTAAGGCAGATACCTCTCTGATAAATTGAGTTGAAATAAGCCAACAGAATCAGAAGTTATTTGAGACCAGGACAGAAGAAGCAAATGGGCAAGTAATACTGTTATGCAAGTCCTATTTCCTAAGGAAGACAGGCTGATAAAACATGCAGGCAGCTGTTCATTTTATTTTTTCCTCTCATGACCTTTCCTGTCCACTTGGATCCCAATTCTACAACTTCATCCATATTAGAAGACCTGTCTCCCCATTCAGTATCTCAGTTACACCAGTGCAGCTACATGAAGACATCACCCATGGGCCCATGGTCTACATGGTTTATGCCCATGTAGAGATCATACAAGCCTTCATTTCCTTTGGACAAGCCACTGGCTTTGGACAAGCACTTTTTTGTGACAGCAGCAGTGCATGGTCCTCCTTGATACTGTTAACATCTTAGAGAACAGGTACCTCATGCAGTGAAACTTCCATCATCTTATTCCTTGATATTGCACAAATTCGGGGGAATCTAATCCACTAACAACAACCTTGCAGTCTCAGACATCAGTCTCTTGGTGTTATTATTTTATGGTGTGCTTAGAGTTGCAAGGGATGCGTGGGTTTTTTGTTTTTCTTCTTAGATAGCAAACTAAATATTTTTGTCGCTTTCTTCTATTATAAACGCTTGATCTTTTTTTTTTTCCCCACTTCCTAGCAGCTTTTGGAGGTATCCATAGAGATGTAGCATACAGACGTAAAGTGAACAGTGACTTTTCCTCCTTCTATGGGAGCTGTGGATGTGAGATAGATGTTGATTCTCAGAATTGCCAGAGCAGTGTAAAAGCCTGTGGGAGAAGGTTGTCCAGTTGTAAACATGGATGTGCTTGTTTGCCTAGGGCAGCTGTAGTACTATGGTTGGCACAGCAGTGCGAATTTTTTCATGAGTAGTAAAATAGAGTTCATTGGTGGTCCTGTAGCTTTTTCCACAAAAGGAAGGACTTTTGTCCTACTGTAGACAGATTCCATATTGAGCTATTTGTGTAAAATTAATGCAATATGGTTTTCTTCACTTCTTGCCTACAGAGGCTGAAAATTTCTTTTAGCTTCATTTAAAACCACTGGAGTGAGCTGGGTTTAGAACAGACCCTCCATGGACTAGTGCATGCTGCCTATGAGGCCAGTCCTAGCTGAACACAAAACTCACAATAATTCCATAAGCATATCCTAAATACAGCACACATGTATAACAAGAGGATTTTAATTACCACAAATGGTTCTGATTACAGCTCCACACCACACTTGAAGTGATCCCAGCACTGCCGCTTCTGATGAGACATTGTTCTGCACAGACATGCTGATCCACAGGCCCCTTCCCCACACCTAAGGGCACTGGGATGTCACAGCAGCAGCCACCACAGCACAGCCACCACACTAAACCCCAGTGAAGCAAAGTCTGTGGTACAGAAGAGGTGTTAGGGCACAGTTAAGGGCTTCCCAATAATGCCTGACTTTCCAGCCTTGAGCCTATTGGCCTGAAGACAGATGGGGAAAGGGCAGAAGCAATTCCACCTACAAGTTCAAGGAGATGCCACTGTAACCTTTGGTGCTTCATCTCTCCAGATGGGTACAGAACTCATCAGGAATGGCTGGGGAATTGGTCCATAGAATGAATTTCTCCCAGCCCACACACTGTGGCATGGAATTGTTAGCTGATCAAGTCTCCTCAGTAGTATAGGCTAAAGAAATTTTGCTGACATGCAGTTGGAAACCAAATCACTTCCTTGGACAGATCCTCAAATTGTCCAGATTTAATGGAGCTCTTATTCCTCTGAGGGAACTGAGAGAAGCCCTCTACCAGACTGGTTCAACTTTGCCTATCCCTGAGCTGTGAACTTGAGAAGGACTCAGCAGGTATGGCAGATGGGAAAGTCATCACCACCTCTTTCCTCCTCCATGGGCCCTGTTTTTGAAAGCTCAACAGCCCATCGCTTGGCTCCCTCCAGAAGCAGCAGCTCAGTCTGCCACTGCTAAATGCCCCCCTAAAGGGGAAAAGAATGGTCAGTGGAGAGGGAAGAGTGTTCAGCTGTAGGGAGCAGCCCTTGTGCTGAGGCCATTGCTTCTACTCAATGGAGTGGCAGTTTCTGTCCCCAGAGCTGTCTCCCAAGGGATGTCACATCTGCCCATGTGCACAGTCTGTCCATGGCCAGCACTAAGCTTAGTGGCAGATGGTTTCACTAGAGCCAGGCTCAGTTGCTTTAGACCAGAGAGCTGGGGCAGCAATTAAAAGAAGCTAGTGTGGAATGATGTCTCCTTCTGATGCAGATATGCCTTTCCCTAACTGCTAAGGTAATAAAACAGCTTCCAGCCTGGCCCAGTACACACCCATACTGTTTCTGACCATCCTGCTCAGCCACATTCCTCCCAGAAGCATACCAAAACTTTTGGCAGGTGTGAATGGTTGTCTGCTGAGTATGGCAGAGGACCCGAGCTACTCTACTCCTTGCAATTTCACTTAGCTGATTCCACATGTCTACATATTTGTCAGCTCTAAAGGTGGAAATCAGCATGTGATTTTAGACATTCGGCAACGAAGTCTTGAGTTTTTCTGTAATGAGACAGCTCTTCAGAAGAGCAATTCAGAGCACTATTAGACCACTCCTCGAAAAGATCTGCCTCCTACTCGAGAGAAGGCAAGTCTGGGTCTAAATGTGGGCTCCAGTAGAACTTAAAAACTACAACATCCGTATTAGCCCAAGTATATGTTGTCTCAGATCCCAAACTTCTTGCTGTGCTTCTACAGAAAAGGAACCTAGCTCTAAAGCTTAGATGGGAATCACAGAAATGTCAATGGATCAATAAACTCAAAGATGAGAAGTACCTCACATTCAGTTTAAAAACTTGATTTAAAAACCAAGGAGCTCATCTTCCCTGAGTTGCCTAAATGAATGAGAACCCTACAGTTTGGGTCAGATCCTGAGAAGATTTATTAGATGATTGATAAAGGCCTGATTCTGTGTGGTGTATCTTTTTGATGCTTTACTTCCATGTAATCTGAATGAAGAGGTTCCTCTTATATGCTACAGTTATCACTTCTGTGGAAAATCTGATTGTAAAAAAGCAGGTTTGCACAACCATCCTGAGAAATAGGATGGTAGAGAAAAATGTACAGAGATACTTCTCTGTACTCAGGTATCCTGTCTCATGAACAGTACTGGGTACTACAGACATCAGTTAAAGGAACCATGAAAAGTCCTGTAGTTAATGCTGATTTCAGTTATTAACCTAAAATTGATTCTGTTTCATCCCAACTATTACTTGAGAAACTTCACAGATTAAAATGAAATAGCATCATTTGACTTACACATTTGCACAATGCATTATAATGGAATTATGGAGAAGCTTTTTGAAATAATCTGAATGATGCTGTGTCGCAAGCTGTGCTGGGGTTTGCTGGATGGTGAAGTTGGAGCTCTCTTTCTTTCTCAGAGGTAAGTGCAATAATGAGGAAGGAAGGTGCAGGGATATACTTCCCAGAACTTCTTGTCTTGACCAGCATCAGGTGACATTTGTGACTGCACAAGGAGAAATGTCCAAGAAGGAGGTAGACTTCTCAGCTGTGACAGTCCTGCAAGCTAGACGGGCTCTAGGGGTCCTTGAGCACACCACAAATAGCAAACAGTTGTGTCCTCTGAATATTTATAAATTACTTTTATGAATGACAATGTAGATGGTGCTTTACCATATTTTTGCCTTTGCCCACTTACTCTCCATGTCTCTCTGTAGTTAGCTGAAGGGCCGTGCAATGAGGGGAACTTCTGGGAACTTCAAACTTGTGGCATAGTCTCCCTCTCTTCTAGCCATGAGGGTGAAGGCCCGATGATGCTTTTCATGTGTTCGGATGGAGGCCCTCTATACGTGGGTGTTGTCTCTGAAGTGTGCCAGACCACATTCCAACCTCTTTATTTTCCTAGCTTTCCCCCATTGCAATTCCTTTTGAGACAGATGATTGCCTGCAGAGTTTGGTCCCATAATAGTTGTATCTTGACTAAAATTGTTCACCTACTAATTCCCCATACTGGAGCTCCTATACCTGTTCCTTAATGTGCACAGTAATAATACAAAAGCAACCCTCGCATTAGCCTAGCAACAGCCAAATTACACCAAATATACAAAGAAAAATGGCTTAGAGTTCTAGCCTTTGCAAAAACAAATCCTTAGGGGAGATTTAATCGCTAAATGCTCTGAAGCTGCAGCTGAACAAAAATAACAATTCAGTGGATACAGACGAGAAGAAGGAAAAAATAGAAGTCCATTTTACCAGTAGTAACACAAACAATAATTGTGCGACATGAAAATACATCTTATTCTTTCTGCTTATACTTGGTTCTTGGTGAGACCATTTGTCTGTCTCTTCCCCTCTGCTAAGATTTCCACAAAATGGACCATTTTTACTTCACATTTATTAATTCATTTCAATTCTGGAAGAAAAGACAGTTCTGTCAGTTGTAATATCTCTTCAACACTCAACAACAAGCAGAGGGCCTGGAAAATATACGTTATGAAACAAGTCAACCATTTATAATATTTCAAAAGTTACTTCCCTTCTGAGTTCTCTAAACAAATATGAAAGACTGCTAAACCAGAAAGCAATCACATTCTACCACTGAAAACAGCAATGAAAAAATGCCAGTACTAAACTTTAATTTTAACTCTCAGCTGCTATAACCATCAGTGGGTGAAGAACAAATCTTTCTCATTGCAAAGAACTTGGTTAAGATTTTTTTTTCAACCTTTTCAGCACAAGGATCTAAAGAATGCTGTTTCTCGTAGTAATCCTTGAATTCAGTCCAGTAAGACTTTTAAATACAGCTGTGTGAAATGTTAGGCTTCTATCTTGCAGGAGGTGGCAGGCTTTTTGGGGGTTTTTTAATGTTTTACGGAGTTTCGTAGCCTCTAAATCTCATGGCCAAGCACTGGTAAAGGGACTGCTCTCTGGCTGGCTTTGGCATCAGGTTTATGAAACCAAAAGTGGGGTCAGACCCACTGAAAGCCTGGAGTTTCTCTGAGTTTCCTCTTTGCCAAGCTCTCTTTGCTAAATGCAGAATTCAAAACAGACTGAAGGCTTCTTGCAGCCCTGGGGAGCTCTTGGCTGGTAGATAGAGGAGGGAGCTGAGCCTCCTTCCTCTCTCTCCCAGCCAAAGTGTCAGGATTGGATGCAGATGCACTGCACCGCCTTCCAAGTTCCTGCACTAAGTTGGGAGTCAGGGAGATAAAATTAAAAGTCAGCACAAAGGGGATGTGAAGTGAGGTTTCTCTATACTCCTGGGCTGGGTCTGACGGCCACCAGGCAGGAGAAATGTCAGAGTGAAGTCCAGCTGTGCTTGCTGCAAACAGCTCCTCACTACAGGACAGCAGTCTGAAAGGTGGTTCAGTCACAAGCTTTTCAGCAACTTCCACTTCTGTAATACCAGGAAACTTACATATGATCAAAATACTCTTTAAACACTGGGCCAAATTCTGAGCTCAGCTTTACAGAACATGTCCAGAATGACTTCTTAAGCCAGTAGAGTTGCTGCTGCTTAATATCAGTATCAATTTGGCCCGATGCAATTTGGCTAAACTTGCTGAAATTATGGCAAAATATGTAAATGAGGAATGGTTTTAGTCTCTTAGTTCTTTTCAACGGTTTGCTTTTCCCTTTTGGCTCCTGCTTTCCATTTAATTATGCCAGGCTCTAAAATGCATTCTCAATGGCAGGCCAAGATTTTGAGTAATTGCAAGGAAGGGAGGATTTCTTGTTCCGACATACACATTAGCTAATTTTCCCTGGGTTCTGATACTAACTATCAGATTCCACCACCCCGCCCCCGTCTCTGGGCTGGGTTGTTTTTTTTCCCTTGTTTTCCAATTGTGAAGCAGACATCTGGCAGCTCTCTGGTGGCAATAGCTGACACACTCACTCTGCTTACTGCACTTGGCCATTTCTCTGTGGGAGGTAGGAGAAGAGGCAAAAGGAGCCATGGTTTCAGATTCAAGCCCTTATTTTTATCCTATGTAATTCCACAGCAGGATGTTTTCTTCCTCCCACCACCCTCAGGATTGTGCTTTCTATTATCACTGAAAGACCAAACTAGCAAAAAAGGCTTCCCCTGCCTTTAAAATCACGGAAAATCTTTCCAGTTTCCCTTTTAAAAATACCATTTGTTTCTTCTCCTCCTAAAGCTCAGATGAACTCTTCCTCCTCCAGCAGCCCCAGAAGCAAGAGATACCTGAATTGGGGCAGGGGATGCTCAGTTCAGTGCTGCCACCTGGCCTGCCTGATGCTGGCTGCCTTGGAGGTTACAGCAATTGGAGAAGTGATGTGCAGAGCACCTGCCATGCTGTTTTTTCTGTGGGAAGAGTCCCCAAGGGACATATGAACATGTGGGGAGGGAGAAGGGAAGCAGTGCATGACTGTATCTGCCATAATTTGCCCTGTTTGTCCCTTGAGTTCTTGAAAGAGAATATAGCAGAGCCCTCCATGACCTCAAGCTTTCACCTGAATATTTAATAATGATTTATATTACTGTGATGTTGATTAAGACTGAGTAAATATATACTACACATAAATTATTTCATTCTAAATCAACAGCCGCATTTTTTTCCCCCTGTAATGATCATCATTAGCCTGGAATGTTTCTCATGCTTATAATTTTTTAATAAATTGAAATTATTTTTATTGCAAAGTGATCCCCACATGCCCCTGTGTAATTTTGAATATTAATTCATTCCTATTCCCATATCTGTGACAATCCTGCCTGAAGTCATTTAAGCTTATACGAGAATGATCAGATTTTATTCTTGTACAAACTATAGAGTCTTCTATTCTTTCGATACCAATGCATTTCAGCTTCAACACTGACGCTGACACTAAATAATTGTCAAAACATCAAGTGTTCTCTGTAAGGGCCTAGCTTCATGTGAGACTTGTTTTGTTCTCCATCACAAAATATGTGCCTGAGAGGCTAGAAATTAATTTGATATTTGGTTCCAACTGTGCAGGCTTGTACACATAATCAATAGGTATCTCTTTCATGTTTACATTTTATCATATTTACCCTACTGTCTTTATTACCACTAAGTTGCATTGGAAAAAACTGCTCCCTGATATTTAAGAAAAATAGGAAGTACTGAAAGTCACTATTAAGCAGACTTACGTCTCTGCAAGAATAACAACTATGATGTGTCAGCCTCAGATAACATTGTCAAGTAATTTTCTGAGTAACACTGATAATTCAGCCTCAAAACAGCATTTTTCAATTTCTAAACAAGTCATCATAATGCTTAGAATTGTCATATGAATACGTGTTACAAAGATTTAGTACCTCAGAGTGTCTGAATGTATAAATATGAAAAAGAACACAGAAGAAAAATTAAAATGCTTTAAAAATAGGCTCAACTGATTGAAAACTCTGGCTAGAAATTTCTGCATTGTATACTGGGAATGCACAGTAGCAGCGAGCCCAGGATGTTGAAGATGTGCCATTACTTTTTAGCCATGTAATCTCAATTTGAGACTGTCAGCAGCTCTTAATATACCCTATCAAAGGATCCTCCTAGAATACATAGAACAGGCCTGGTGAGTAGAGACACAAAAGAAACAAAAAACCCTGCAGCCCACAGTTCTGGCTTCACTGCAAGTGATAGTAATTATCTTCACTGTTTCCGTTAAGCTCAGTCACAGGGCAGGACAGTGAGGGCTGGGGACGAAGGTTTTAAACAGAAACCTGAACATGAGGCAGAGTGAGACAGTGTGAAAACAATACTTTTGTGTGTCTTTTGTCCTAAGCACATTTATGGTTAATTTTAAGAAAGTCTGATATAACACTCAGGCCAGCTAGAGAAGGTGTGTTCAGGTTCTGCAGCAGTAGAATTGGCCTGACACCAGCCTAAAGGCATATTTCTACCAGCATGGAGGTTTATTTATCCAAATCACTGTTCCATTAGGACCATTCTAAGTTTCAGAGGCCATTAGTGCTACAACTGCTGCTCATTTACCCTGCTCCCTGCTACAAATCTCTGTAAGGAGGTCCTTCCTCAGCATGCTGCATGAGGGCGGGTTACCTCTTGTGTCTGCAAAGAGTAGGCAAGATTACACTTGACCTGTCTGTCTGGTGTGTCACCCCCAGCACACAGATGGAGTTTAGCCAAATCTATCCTCTCAGACAGCTGGTGTGCACTAGTGGTGATCTGTAAGACTATTGTACTGCTTTACTTTATGGCTTCCTGCATCAAGGTGACAAAACTCTAGAGTCTGCAAAGTGCTGCTGTCAGTCTTAACGCAGAGTGAGCAGTCTCAGCACATCACAGTAATCTTGAAGGACTGGGTGTTGGCTCATTTTCAGAGTTTACATTGATTTTAAAATCGTTTTGATGACTCACATATTTGAGGAACAAACTGGGGAAAAAGGATTTGTCTCTCCATGTAAGCCTAAGCACCAAATGAGACGTCCTCATCCTCACCAGAAGTAGAAGTTGGAGTCACAGCATCCTCATGCTGCAACTGTTGTGCATCTCAGACCCAGGACTTTAAGTCTATTACAGGAGGAAAAAGTCAGTAAATTCATTTTAAAGGCAACTTTCAGTTATTTTTCTCCAGTATTGGCTTTCAAATGGATCAGTTCTGTCCCATGGAACTTTTGTCCTCCTCTTAAAAGCTTTTTTAAAAGAGACCTCCTATATGTTTCAGATTCAGTCTGACGTGTTTTGTGCTTGTACAGAAGTTAGTCATATATCGAGTATTGGCTAAAGTAAGAAAAAAGAGAGATTCAGCCAGAGAGTTGTAAGCACTTATATTTTACCTCACATTTGGGACAGACAAATTGCATATATATGATTGGTTACTGTGGCTCTGCTGATGTGCACTAACTCGTTGAGCTGCAGTAAACTTAGCATCTGTCTGAGCCCTGAGGGTTTGTCTACACACAAAAGTTGTTGTGTTTAACCATACCATTAAAGTGCAACATTGCCCTCAAGGACAGACGCAGTCAGTTTGATATAAAAGTATGTAAACCCACAGAACCTGGTCCTGTAAGAGAATAGCAGTAAGCTAAAGGTACATAACGTATCTTTATGCCTTACTATAAGATTAGCTATAGGAGAATACACCAGCATATCACCACTTCATGCAATTAAGTCAGTGAAAATACTGTGCAGAAACCAGGCTTGAAGTAATACAGTGTCATTACTGCTGTTAAAATTGTAACTGAACACATATTTCAAATCCTTCCACTTCTGTGGTGTGTGCCATTCAGCAGGCAAAAAAAAGTCACCCAGATTGCACACAGGGAAAGTGTGTAGGGTGGGAGGGAAACACACAAGTGGTAAAATGCCACCAAGAGTCTTGTGTGAGAGACATCAAACCTTTCTGTTCAAGTAAGAAATGTTGCATTAAAAATTCAGGAACTGGAGAACAGGAACCAATCTGAACCAAAAGTTCAGATTATTTGAGCAAACGGTAAATTGCTAAGCTTTCTGCATTACATGTTCATTTGGTAATTCATAACAATTAGGTGACTTTAGGAAGGTGGAAAGTATGACAGCCACATGATAGTCAGCAAACAAGTTTTTCTGGGGTTCCTGTAGGAGCTTGATTTGAGACTTGGAACCCATATATAACGTATTCACTGTTTTAAAGAAGAGCAAGAGAAAACATGAGCCTTGCACACGCTTTGGTAGACAGAGCTAAAATCTAATATGGAATATACATTATATGCAGAATATATGCATAGAATGAGGTCTATGAGGAAATTCTTTGTGGAGGGACAACATTGCTCGTGGAATGGATAATAAATTACAGACCATTTCTTTTGACATGATTTAGAATATTCATTGCAAATATCTGCCATAACATAACCTGCTGTGTGAAAAAAACTGGTAAAATGTGTAGGGCATACTCTTTTGTCCTCTGAGGAAAATATGAAGTCTGAATTTCAGTGTAGAAGAGGTTCCTGTCGAGGTTGGGCCACCACAGTCAACTGCAAAATGACAGCACTGTTATAGAACAAATGGCCATCCTTAATTGGTAGTGCATGACTATGCTGTTGTATTTCCATTTCACTTCCACGGTGTATTTCTATGTTAGAGTCTATTGGGGTTACCTGGTGAGGTTTTGGTAGCAGGTGGACCACAGGGGTGTGTGAGAGACTGGAATGTTAAGGGTCAGTGACCCAAAGAGTGGGTGCTCTGCTGAGGCCAGGTTTGCAACCCCAAGCCGAAAGGGAGGAGGGGAGGTTTTGGATGTGCAGTGAAACTTCTGATCTGCATGAGGACAGCCCAGGTGCAGAAGGGGTGAGCACCCACCACCGGAGGATGACCGTGACAAACCAGTCTTTGCTTAGCAACGAGATGGGTTGTGAGCCAGATGGGGGAAAAGAAACAGGCCCTACGGAGGCAGGATAGTGCTTTTTATCATGCCAGGGTTCTCCCTTACACAACTGGCTCAGGTGCAAAACTACCTCCTGGGGGATTTATGGACACATTCACATTCACACATAGGCCTGACGGTTTTCATCCCTTCTGATGAGGCATAACTGGCTCAACTACACTGACATGAGGGGCAGCTGCCATGTCTTCGGAGGAGTCATAAACCCCCATTGGGGGTCATCAAAGACCCCCGAAGCACCCCCAGACTCATTTCTGGGGCCTCCCACCAGAGGTCTGCCTGTGATCCACAGTGTTGCAATAGTGTTAAACTGCCCTAGGCATTCCCACCTGACCAGATTAATTAACATATTGAATTCCGTGTTTTGGGGCCTTCCCCCACCCCAGACAGATCAAGACTGAGACCATCACTTCACCCAATGGATATCGAAATGGAAACAATCAAGTCTTGTCACTGGATCCATGAGTGGTGACTGTGTAACTTTCAACTCTTATCTTTTCTTTCTCTTTTCTTCCTTTCCTTATGTATTTCCTTAAGTGTTATTTTTATACTTTCCTATTGCTAGATTTCTATAAATAATAACCAAAATGGCAACATACCTCCTTTCCATTGCGAACAAAATTGTTCTAAAATCAGTATAAATATGTATTTTATATATATATTTACACATATATATACATAAAAATATTGGCCATTCAGTGTCATTTCACTGTATCCCACCGCAGGGGATCAATTAACAAGAACCCCCATTACCCTTGCCTTCAAGGATGGGTTGTAACAAGGTGGCTTCTGTGAGAAGACCCAGAAGGTGTCCCCATGTTGGACAGAAGGAGTGAGCCAGCTGCTGACCAAAGCTAAGCCTGTCCATGATGTTGGTCACACCTCTGTAATACCATATTTAAGGAGTGGTAAAAATGGCTGCACAACAGCACCTGAGAGGAGTGAGAAAATGTGAGAGCAAAGTCCTGCAGATACCAAGGTCAGTGAAGAAGGAGCAGGAGAAAGTGCTGCTGGTGGCACAGCCCATGTCGAGGCAGCTCTGCCCCTGCAACGCATAGAGGTCCACGGTGGAACAGAGATCCCCCTGCAGCCCCTGAAGAAACCCATGTTGCAGCAGGTGGATGTGCCGTGGAGGAGGCTGCAGCCCACACAAGATGGGGTTTTCTGGCAGATGTGATTCTGCAGGGGACTCCCACTGGAGCAGGCATTCCTGAATGGCTGCACCCCAAGGTAGAGAGAGAAATTCTTGAAGAACCACACTGTGTGGGAAAGACCCACTCTGGAGCAGTTTGTGAAAGACTGTATCCCACGGGAGGGCCCACAAAGGGAAGAGCGTGAGGAGGAAGTGGCAGAGACGAAGCACTGTGAGCTGACCACAACCCCTGTCCCTCATCCTCCCATACTGCTAGAAGTGAGAAGGTAGAAAAAGCAGGAGGGAAGCTGAGCCTAGGAAGAAGGGTAGAAGAAGGGGTTTGAGTTTCATTCTTAATTCTCACTATATTAGTCTGTTATAATTAGTTGGTGATGCATTACATTAATTTCTCCAAGTAGAGTCTGTTTTGCTTCTGACAGTAATTAGTAAGTGACCTCCCTGTCCTTAACCCATGAGCCTTTCAGCATATTTTCTCCCCCTGTCCTGTTGACAGAGAGAGAATGATAGAGCAGATTAGCAAGTTGGTGGGCAGCTGACAAGCCAGTCAAGGTGAACTCACCACAGAGGGAGTAGTGTTAAAGGACAGATTCTCATATGATTTTATCTTCTCTTGTATTAACAACCATCTCAAATAGTCAAATGCCACTCAAGCGTAACAGAAGCAATAGACCCTACACGGCTACCTCTGTAAAGAAGAACCTTCCTCTGCCAGAGTCACCAACCTTTTAGAACCAACTTTTTTCAAAGCACAGGCATCAAAGTGCTGATTTCATTTTGTCATAAGGTATTTAGTTTTGTCATTAGATTTCAAATTCACAAAATGCCCTCTAATTCTTCTGTACCAATATATTTAGCAGTACTAGAAGGATACAGATTCACATCCAAAAAAAAGCCAAAGTAAGGCACAGTAGTATCAGGACACACTGTGGGAAATTGTGCCCAGAACAGTGATGCACCAGTGCTTTGTGCTGATTGTACAGATACACACATGCACTGAGTCAGTGGAGTGGAGATTTTCCAGAGATATTACATCCAGAAATAGTTATTTGCTGGGCATTTCATAAGGACGAAAGCAGCTACAGCCAAAACCAATATCTGATTGTTACGTCAGTGTGAAACAGGCAGTCCCTCCTCAGGCCTTTCATTATTTAAAGAGAGAAATATTGGGAGGAGTGTTATATTACTGAGCATTATCTCTTATATCCCTGAAATTAAGAGGGACTTAATATTTACAATAACATATCTGCAGAGTTTGAGGCTTCTCTAATTCCAGCTTACTTTAGGTGTATCAAAGACTGTCTAATTACTAAATACAACCTCTCAACCCCAGCCTAGCACAGAGAGGTAGCCTGGTGTTTCCTACTGCCTGTAACCTGTGACATTTTCTGTTACTCAGGACATGAAGTGAAAATGTCTTTCCAGTCATTCCTTATATTTACCTCTCCCAGCCTTTAATAGGGCTTCAGTATTTCCTCTGTAAGAAGAGCTGCACAGAAGGAGGTGTAGGTGATCACTATACTGGGCATCATTCTTGCATGATCCAAGTGGCAGTGAAAAGAAGGTGCTCTGAAATTTGCGCAAAGTTCCCCGCAAACTATCCTAACACCTGGTGTGAGTTACTTCCTCCATGGCCCCAGCCCACGTTTCCCTCACTTAACACATTGAACCAAGTATAATTCATATGAGGAAAACTCATCACATACAAACTCATACACTCTCAACCATGCAGTAAAATGCAGTAACATAATAAGTTTCAGCATTCGTGAGGGAGAACATAATTTTACCTCACCTTTTAAATAACCATACACAAAATCACCTATCGATGTATAATAGACATGGTAACTCAGTCTTGTATCTGAACCTTGTGTTAGGTTTAATATATTCATCGGCATATGCAGATATATATGAATTTTATTTTTTCTCTTCTTTTACTGTTTTTACATCTATTTATGTCAGTTGAGTTCAATTCTTTCAAACATTAGCAAAAGACGAGCCAACTCCATAGATCTGAATAATCTGTTCCCTTTAAAAGTGCAATTTCACCAAACACTTGTGTAAATGAAATGTGTGGTTGATTATAGACACTGTTGATGCACTATGGCACACAAGATGACCACAGCATAGCAGCTGTATCTTTCTATTTTACTTCATTTTCATTAAAATTTCTATGTAAAGTAGTTTTGATAATAATAAAAAACCATGCATTTGTGATACATATCCAACAATGATAACACAGTGACCACACAGCAGAGCAGGGTACTTCAGCTATAAAATTGCATTTCATATGAGGGCTTTTAGAAAACACAAGTTTATAAAATATGTAGAGTAACAAATGACCCAATAAGGCCAGTAGATGTAATAAATGATTTGAAACATGCAGGCCTCTGGAGCGGCATCCACATTTTTGAATTTGGTGCTTTCTGTCCCATACATACTGCCAAGGGAGCCAAAATCCCTTGGGAAGACAATCTGGACATCTTGTAAATTGAGCAAGTGATTAGGAAATCACTGTGACACCCAGTGTCAGGGCTGCAGGCAGGCCCCTCCCCGTGCTCCAGCTCTGAGCCTGACTTTAGTGAGCAGGTGAAACTGTACTTGTGTTTTGCTGGGAGGCAACGAGGGATGAAGACATCCTGCCCTTCCCTGTAACTTCTTGTTTCCTACTCCTTGTAACAGTAGGGAAACTTTCTCACTGCCGTGCAACAGTGTCATTCCAGTGCTGAATGCCTCAGCTACCAAAGAGCTGACGTGGTGCTGTGCAGAGACAGGGACCCTGTGCTTTCACCAAGCACAGGGCTCTGCTGTTGCAACTTGCAAGCTTCTTTCTCTTGACTGAAAGTCTGGAAGACAATGAAGACAATCATCATTCTTCTTTCTTGATTCAGATACACAGGAGTGGGAAATTACATGCAAGCATTCTCAGGCTGTGAGAAGGACTGAACCAAAGTCTCCCACAAGTTGACTGAATGCTTTTGTTATCCAGTGAGTGGTGGCTGCTCCTTTCTCTCCTGAGACAAACGAATTGACCACATCAGCATTTAGATGAGAATCTGATCCTGTCAACAAGGAGTCACATATATTTGGAGGGTAGCACATAGGTGGAGTCGTGCATTGTACCAGGCAGAAACACAGAGCTTAGCACTGAGAGCTGCAAAAGGATCTCTGAATCAGAGCTCTTTTAAGACTTTTAAGTCAAAGAAGGATATGCCCAGAGCTAAAATTGCAAGACAGTATGTATGGACCTCAGTCTTACCCTTTCATGGCATAGCTCCACTCTGGTTCTACTTTAGCCATGAAAGCCCTTTATTTGGGGTAGTTCATGCTTTCATCTTGACACAGCTAAGTCCATCTTCCTGTCAGGATTAACTGCAATAGAATCACTGATTTTTTCAGATATTTGACCTTTTAAAAGTAAGATTTTAAAAAAGCAAAGTAGAGAATATGACATGTTTCTATTAGATTTATGTTTTATATGCATACTCAAGCATATCAGGAACTCTAGGACAAGAGTAACCTCTGATGTCTTGGTGATATTGGTGATGTATTTTCCTTCCAAAATGCGGGATGTCCATTAACAGATACTCACTGAAGAAAGAATCTACGTCAAAATAGGTACCTATAGGGAAATATTCTTTGTTCCTTAAAAAAAAGTAGAAGGGAGCAAAAAAGTGTTCTTCATTGACAGAATTCTTAAACTGTCTTCTCAGTTTTATGCAAATTATTTATTATTTTCAGGGTCTCAGCATTATAAATTTTGCAGGCTTGAAGCAAAATGTTATATACAGTGGGAAATAGAAGCTACATAAATAATTATTAGTAGAGTAAAAATAACTAATCCATGAATACATGGTTAAAAAAAAAAAAAAATATTATTAGAAAAAAAAAAAAAAAAACATGAAAAAATGGTTAAAAAAAAAAAAAAAAAAAAAAAAAAAAAACCACGCAATTTCTAGAGCTCTATTTATTAATACTTCCTGGGCAAAAAACACTTGGAAACAAATTGGCAGAAAATCAAAACTCCCTGCAACTGCAAGTATGAGACAACGAAATTAACACAACCTTGAGTTCATTTTAGCTGTGAATAGTTAAAAAAAACCACACACAAAACAAACAAACTAAAAAAATTCCAACCCAAAAGTCCATTTTTCAACATGTATATTCTTTCTTCATTGTATACCTTTTCCCCTCACTTAAAGACAAGCACTTGAAAAATCATTGTCACCTAAATTTTCTGGGACTACTTAATATTTTCAAAGAGAAACACTTGGATTACACACAAGATTCATAATTCCAAACTAGAACTGCAATATTCAATCAACTTTTGTCACTTAAAGCAATTCTTGTCTAAAGAACCTCAAATGTCATCAATTGTTTATGTCCAGTTTGAATCTCAGTCTTTACGTGTGTTCCTATAGACTTTCAAAACCTGACTACAACCAGAGAAGCAGAAAGCTAAGCCTTTCTGTCACCTTTGTGCCCTCCTTCTCTGGAGGGGCTTTAGAAAGTTTATTTTTGTATTTTACACCATATGATTATAAAAATTGCCTGAGTCGGTTGGAATTTCTGGCCTAAGATGGGACAAAAGTTATATCCTAGAGAGGTGCCTTCAGAGCAAAGCAAGGATACAGTTAGTCTTCCCCTAAATCTTTTCTAGGTTCTCAGAACTTGCAGCTTGTAGGGTTCCTGAGTCAGAGGTGATTTTTCACATTTTAGAAGGCTTCAGGTATCCACCTTCCATTAGCTAGTTCAATTTTCATTAAAAAATGAAATGAAATGTTAGGTGTGAAATGTTAGGTTTCACAGGAACCTGTGGTGAAGAATTTCTACTGTGTAATTACCTACAATGTGTGCAAGATCCACCTCCTCTGATTGTCTTGACTTGTCCTTTTCTGGATATTTTCTAAATCTATGACCAACTTTCTGAAAGCAAAAGAAAATAGACACATTACAGATTTACATGATAGTAAAATTCTTTTCTCTGTATCCTTTTGTAATACTTCCCAACAGTTAGTGTGCTTTTTTGACCATTAAGTAGATTTTGTCATGAAATTTTCTGTTATAATTTTCTGTCAGCTCAGACCATTTATTTTATATTTTCCCTATGAACTCATGGGGGAAAGGAGAGCAAGGCCATGTCCTGTGTGCATCAGACTGTATTTATCTTGTTAAATTTCATCTGTAATTTTAATCCCCAAGTACATAGTCCCACAAAGTCCTTCCACAGTTCTGCACAGGTAACTCCATCATTGCTATCCTATGCACCGTGGTTTTGTCATCAAAATTTGTCACCTTTCTATACACCGTTGCCAAATCCGAGAAGTTTCCTCGGTCTGTGGCAGTCAGCTGTCAAGCACATCTGCACAGTCATGCAGAAAAGGGAGAAAAGCTACAGAGATATCAGAGCCACAGAAGAGAACAAGGAAACAGTCACAGATTTGAATTATTTGTTCATGCATTCTTTGGAGTCTAGATTCCAGGAGACTGACAAGGAAAAGATGAGATAAAATCACTCTTTTGGAAAAACTTATCTCTGCACCATGGTTTTGTTCATGAAGTGAAATTCCTGCAAGGCACATCAGTTGATAATATATTAATGGAGTTTACATTTTAATACAGTTTATCCAAGTCACACTTAAATCAATTTAGAACCCATCTAGCAGACTTAAGTGAAGTAATATATCACAAAGTAGCCAGTTCTTTACTACTTTCACAGAAGATCTACTACAGTAGATTACAGGTATTGCTACCATGCACATTTGTCTAGTGTACATGAGAAATGAGACACCTCAACACTCTGCATTGTTACCAGAAGCAGCACACGGACCCACAGCAGTCTTCCAGTGAATCTCCTGTCTATCATGAGAGGAGGAAGAAATGTTCTTCCAATTATTCATTACTTTTTATTTATTTACATGCTAATATACTAACACACAGGCACTGTTCAGAAATGCTGTTGCATTTACCTCAGTCAGACCCTCCTTCTAGCAAACCAGAGCTAGCTTGTGAGCTGTGTGTCTTGGGTCAATAAATTCTGACACTGCTGGACATATGGACACCAGGAGGATATGCACCAGATATAGCTGCTGCCTCTTGCTAATGCCTGGCTCCTTGAGCTTCCCGAAGTCAGCACACAGAAGGATGGCATAGTACCTGAGCTAAGAAATTCCCAAGATAAATTGAAGTAGATCTATCACAAAAATAGTGCTGTAAAAGTGCTTTTTGGAGCAGTGCCTAGCACACAACCTGCAGATAACAGAGCATGAGAATTGCTGGGGAGGGACACAAGCAGGAGCAGCTGTGGTCCAGAACAATTGGTTTGCACCACAGCCATTTTTTGCATCACCCCAAAACTGTGGCACTCCAAGGGGGAAGGCAGAGTAAAAGACTCCAGGGTTATGTAGATTTTTGAGGAACTGTTCTGTGATAATGTCGGTTTCTGCATATTAACACAACCTTTTCCTGGCAGTCTGTGGGCTATATAATATGTTCTGCACTGCCTCTGCATGCATGCTATGCCAGCTGGTTCTGTTTTCATATTTCAGGTGGCACCTGATGTGTGGCCTGCCAAAGGCTCCTGAAAGGTTAATCTGGCCTTCAACAAAGGAAATAACCTCATATTAATCATTCTTCCAATTTTTTTCTCCATCCCCTGCTGCAGTTTTTTGCACTGAAATGACAACATAATTGAAATGCAAATAGATAAGATAGAAATTAATAAAAATACCTATCTTCTTTTAGTTCTTTGAATTTCCAAATAAATGCAAGAACACTGCATGACTTAGAAAACAGCCAGTAACTTCAGACCAACTTATGTCATGGTAATGTATGCCCACTGAAAATTAAGAAACCATTTCCTAAGGCCACCTTTCTTTGCTGCTGGCTGTCTGCTCTGAAGTTAACAGCACAGTTGTGCACTCTGCTGCTACAAAATGCAAATTATCATTTGAACTACAGGAGTAGACAAAACATCTTCACTAAAAGCTGTTCATGAGTTCATTAATCAGAACCTATTCCTAATTGCCAGAACCTTTGTTAACCCATTGTGAATCTTCTGATAGAAAGTTGCGGGTTGTTGGTGAAGTAAAATTTTAGGGAGCTTCTTTAAACACAGTGGTCTTGGGAGCAGTGAGGAATCACAGGTGATTGTACTGAATGCCTGAGAGGAATGCTGTCCTCTCTGTCCCCTCCTATAGTATGCCCATTGTTGATAAAGGCTGTCTTCCTTTTGTTGGTGTTCATTGGTGGGGAGAAATGTACTAGTTATTTACTGGTGAAAATGAGATGGCAGTAACAAGCAATGGAAGACAGTGTTGTTTTTCATTTTGCATTGATGCCCCTCTACAGAGGCATGCATTTCTCATATTATTCTTCTCAAAGCCTTTATTGTTCTGGCTTCCTGTTACAAATCAAGCTGGTGATGGCAGCCCCATGAAATCCCATTAGCATACTGAGAGCAGTGTATTACAGTACCAGGCAATAGAATAAAAGCAGAACAATAAGTATAATAGGGAATGCGTTACCCCAAAATGGAACAGCAGCTCTATACTGAGTGCCAGTTCTATGAAGGTGCCTTCTCCACTGCTTGAAAACAAATAAACAACATTTTTAGGGTTCAGTTGCAAGTAAAATCTGGCTAGTCCAAGCCAAGGAAAACAGAGATGCAAAAGGTGTTATGCTACATATCTGGGTGCAACTATCTATCTCTCCCTGTCCATGGACTCTAATTTTAATGTCTTTGGTAGACTGACTTTCAGATATAGAAAGCTTATTATTTTTTGATATAGAACCCTGAAAACAACTAGACTCATTTAGAATCTTATTCTTTGCTTGGCTGGCATCAATGGCAAGCATAGGATGGCAGCCTTCAGAAGACAGGTTGTGTTCAAAAGAACCAGTGCTGACTTTTAGTGTTAATTCTTGTGAAGCCTGAACTAGAATGAAAATTGCTGGTTTATAGCCAGTCAAGCAACAGCCTGCTATGGATGAGCAAGAAGACAGCTGGCACATCAAGATATACCTCAGTAATACTGACAGCTCTCAGGGACAGGCCTGTATGTGCCCTCTCCAGAGGTGGTCTTCATGGTCTTGAAGTAAAGGTAGGTACAGTATGCAACTGCAAGACACTTTTGGGGAAAAAGGGACAAACCGACTAGCGTAAGAAACAATTCTGCAGAGGAATTAACATTTACCTTTGCCTCAGACAAGGACTGCAAAGCCTCTTCAAAGATGTGGATTCCCACTGCCTGTCAAATACTGGTGCGTTCAAAGGTGGGAAAGCAGCTGTGTTTTTCCAGAATGAAAAGGATGATCAATTTGAAGACTTTTAAGAAAATCTGTCCAACATTATAAAAAGGCAAACCAGTCTAGGTATTGGCATATCATTTCTGATGACTAATCACTTTCTAATTTTAAATATAGGCTTTAATCTTAAAAGTGAAAAGAGAGAGTTCCAATTTTTTCCTGAGAGTTTCTGTGTTAGTAACTTGCAATGATATAATGATACAGACTATAATTTTCTCTCAGAAATGGTTTAATTTTTAAGTGAGTCTATGGCTTGGCAAGAAGATCCACGGGGTCTGTTAGACCAACAGGTCTACAGTTAGTTCTGAGTACTGTCTTTGCAGATGAGCAAAGGAGTAAAATATTAAATGAGAACCTCACAATGAAGATTTCTACGAGGACAAAAATTTGCACATTTGGTTGTGTGGCTGAATATAGCTGAAATGCATTGTCATGGGTCTTAATGCTAGTCCATGTTACTTAGTGTATTCTTCTGTCATTTCCCTTGTAAAATTCAAACATTAAATGGGGAAAAAATTAACCTGAAAACCAAAAGAAGAGAAATGATGTTGTGTGATATCTTTGTTTCATCTTTCCAAATAGGTTAGGCCTGCTCTGACATGAGAAAAAACAAGGTCTTCATGAATTAGGCCAAAGATGGGAAAGGGGCAAGGAGCATGAATATCTTCAGAAGCTTAGGAGAAATGTTCTGTTCAGGAGTTCAGACTGAAGTTGGACAAAGGTTTGAAGCTGAGAGAAAGCTGACACAGAAAAGCATCTAGACTGTGCTAGTTTCATTTAAGCTTTCATGCAGCTCTGCCTTGCCCCACAAGATGATGGTTTCAAAATAAGCATGTCAAACAGCCAATACAGGCCTCATCATGTGAGCATGAAGGAACTTGTTAGGATTTCCCACCTTAGGATATCAAAGAGGATGCCCATTTGAGTTTGGTGTAGAAACAAAGAACCTAGAAAACACTATTTTGGTTGTCAAGTATAAATAAGCATGCAAGAAATTTTTAAATCCCATAGGTCCACAAGATATCTCCTTCACCTAGTACTGCCTAACACATGCCAGAGAAAAAACTCCTTCCTCTTAAAATGGAGACCATTCAGTATAACAGATGAAAAATGAGGCTGAACCACAGGATGGGAGCATGAGAGTTCACCAATGTTACCACTGTATGCTGCTCTAGAATCCATAAACTCCATTTGTTCAGCAACAGGTGTTTAGGAAGATCCAAGAATAGTCATCTTAGCAAACACAGCATCTGTCCCTAACTCCAAAATAAATGCTGAAGTATTCTTAGCTATAGAAAACTACAAGACAGGAAACTCTGTCATCTTTCATGATGATAGCTCCTTAATTAAGAGATGCAGGTGTTAATGATGTTTTTTGAAGAAAAGCCCCTAGTAATCCATCAAATATGGAGGTATTCATGTATCCACACACAGTGTGAGAGGGAACGCGCTAAAAATGTCATAGCTATAGGGCAATTGATTGCATCGCCTTTGAATTACCAGCAATTGTGTAATTGTTTTTCTCCCTGTATTACTGTGTGCATGCATTAGGTGTCATGAAGACCTATTAAACAGAAATTACTTCATGTTCACCTACTTGATTCAAACTAACGCCCTTGTAAGAGTCTCCTCAAACAACCTGGAAGTTGCTTCATTTCAGAAAGTGCAGATACAATGCAAGGCAGTGGGTGAAATTATTTATCCCTCAACTACTTGGAAGTTCCCTTTTGACACAGTGGGCTCATGCTTTCTGAATTGCTAATTGCTCTTGTGAGATGAGTCCTGCAAGCAACACTGTTGTACATGAAGAGAGATATGCATTTTTTCACACTAATCGCATATTATTCAGTAGTAATGAGTGGCATAAAGAGCTGGCCCTGAAAGTTCAGTTTCAGTTTAAACTGACCTTTGAGACTGAGTTTTCATTACTGTTTAAGATTTCAAAATATATGTGTAGCATAAAAAAATTAAAATAATTAATGCGATACACAACATGTGATGTGAGAAAACCATTAACAAATATTTTAATAAAGCACATTCTTTTCTAACTCTCCATAGGAAAACCTTATTACAGCAGTAATCCACTCTCTCACACCTTCCCCTAGTGCTAAAAGCAAACTAGATGAAAATCATAAGCATACCTTCCTTTGAGCATGAGCTTATTAAATTTTATGACTGAGCTTCACTTACAACTAGTCTGTGGAAGATCTCAAATAGTCGAGCCATTACTGCCCTGAAAACAGATGTGATTTTCCAAAATTTTGCTTTCCAGAGGTAGACTTACTTCTCCTTCAGATGTAATAACAATACAAAATAATCTATTCCTCTTAAAAAAAAAGAATAAAAAAGTAGTCTGCAAGTCATGCTGTTGACTGCATGCACTGAGGAAATTCTGTCAACTTGCCTAAATACCTCCTAGTATCCTGGTCAGATTGGTGTTCTGCTGTGTAAAACCCTGCTGTAAAAATGCTTCCTGTCTCACAGACCATATGCCGGGATCCAGAAAAGCCTTTAGAGGTCTAAGATAGTCTTTACCTGTGTAAATATAAATTGCATTCCTCAGAAAAGTCACTCAGCTCTTGCTCAAATCTGGAAAGATCTCAAGTTTACAGCATTGCACTGACTTACTCCTAATGTTTGGTTATTCCTAAAACGACTGGGAAGCCCTGGCAGTGCCACACAGCACTGTCTGTCTCATGTGCAAGCCCCACTGATTTCAACCATTCACATCTTAACCAGTGGCTTCATACAATCCAAAATGTGAGAGCACATCTTCCAGATGGTGCTGCAAAAGGCATGGCCATTGCATTGCCCCTAAATGCGTCAGGAGAGGATACACCACTGTTCCTGCTGGTTATGGAAAATATATTTCAGTTTTCCTCCCTACCTGAGATCCTAAACTGTGTATCTGATCCCAGATCCTTCCCTCTTCTTCTGTCACCTGCCCTGGTAAGAGAGGGACTTCTTTATTCTTGGGTTTTCCTGTTGTGGATCCACTTCTTATTGAATATATCAGAGCAAAGTGGGGACAGATAGTGAGTGTGAATGTGTCCATCTGTCATACTAAAACTAGTCCTTGTGTATTGACATCAGACATTTTATCAAATGACTGTTTAATGTAAAATACACCTAGTGGGAAGAATAAGGCAGACTGTCTGCTCTAAATTCCAATTGCAGATTTTCAAGGTATGAATAACTTAAAGGAATTTGATTACAGTGACCTATATTCAGACTGTTCATTCTCAGTCATTTGGACTGACTTACCTCAGTCCAAAACTGAACTGCAGGATGTCTGGTGCCATATGCTGCTTTCCAGCATGCCAGTCGATGAGGCAGCCAGTGAGGTATTGCACTTCTAAACTGCTTCTCCTAGGAAAAAAAGAGGGAAAGGAGGGAAGAGGGGAAGAAAGGAGGGAAGAAAGGGAGTGAGGGAGGAGGAGAGGGAGGAGAAGAGGGAAGGAGAGAGGACGGGAAGGAGGCAGGGAGGAGGAAGGAAGGAAGGAAGGAAGGAAGGAAGGAAGGAAGGAAGGAAGGAAGGAAGGAAGGAAGGAAGGAAGGCCTTTTTCCCCATGCTATTTAATGCTACTCATCACCAGTTTGTGAAAGCGACAATTAGATATCAGTAACATCCTCACAGCATTACTGTGATGCTGCACAGGCTACCAGGCTTATTACTGTGCTGGTAGCACAGGTACTTTGTGTGCTTAAACTGTCTGCCTTCCCTGACAACTTTCAGTTTTTAATGCAGCTTAATGTATGTTTAGTCAAAAATTAGTCCTTGTTTGATGACTGATGATTCCTGCCTCTGATTAGTAGTCCGTCCATTGTGAGGGGGTGGGGTGTGCTCCGTTTTGCTGAAATCAAATCACTCTTTCTGTTTCCACAAAATGTGTTTGTCACAGGATTCCCTGCTTTGGTTGCCTTTTTTTCCCCTTTCTGTAACTGTTCTGCTTTGTTTGGGGGTTTTTTTCTAGTTTTAGCCAAAGTAAACAAAAAAATATTGCAGAAGATAAAAATCTTAAGTGGAATTACATTTCCATAAATTCACAGGCCTGTTTCACATCCAAAGACGAGAAGTTTGATTAATCTTTGAAACGCAGCATGAAACCCCGCTAAAACTCTGTGCCAAGCCACCAGCACTTTCAGTATTTTCAGCATTGTAATAACCTGCCCGAGAATGTCACTCTGACTTTACACCAGCTAATTGTCCCTGTGGTTCTGCTGGCTCACCAGGCTTTTCAAACCTCACCAGGGTTTTCACTCCTCACCAGGGTTTTAATACCACATGGTTTTCTCACCTGCAGGAAATGGTCACTACACCTCTAAGATCTGTGGAGATCCCCAGTAAGATGTACATTTGTCTAGAGGTCTCCTAGCCATTTATTGCACCCATTCCCTCATTCCTGGGCAGTGTAATGCTGGAATTGCTCCTTTATTCCCAGGAACGTATCAAAGTAATGTAAGCCTAGGCTGTGCAGAGGCTTTGGAGGAACAGCTGCAGTCTAAGAAATCTCTAGAAGAAAATGCTGCAATTCCTACTGATTGCCTTGTCCTGTCCTGTTATTACACACCTCTCTTGCAGAGGGGTGACCGATATATTTGGTGGGGAAAGGCAGGAAGAGGTCATTAAGATACGCTTTCGCTAAGGTTAAAAAACTCAGGTTGCTTCACTGCAGATTTCTCAGGGGAACAATGCAGACCCCCCCACTGTAAATGAATCATGTTTTGTAAGATAATGTAATGTTTTTGATGATGATTCCCAGTAATTAGAAGAAATATACAGCATGTAACTAAAGCTAATATTTTAATCAAGTGCTTTGTTGAATAATGAAGCTGTCTGATTTTTCTCTCTTGGCTGAAGTACAAGGTAACACCAAAAAAAAAGTTATTTTCTTTTCTGTTTGAATTCTATTCAATTTTATTTTGACTGAACAGGGAGGAAAACAACAGGGGCCTTAGAAAAGCCAGTCTTATCAGTTCAGCTAGTACACTGAAATATTTTGCTTTTGCATGAAAAATGATGACACTAAAAGTGGTTATTAAAGAAAGGAAGTCTCATATGTCTATCAGTTGCCAGCATTTTTAGCTAAGGCAGCATTTATGCTAAAAATTGCTATTTTTATTGTTATTAGTGGCCTTTGTTGGGTCCCAAGCTTTCTACAGATTTCTGTTTCTGTTTGTAGGAATCTATAGAAAATCAAAACTCAAGACATTTTGAGAAAACAAAAAGTATTAATATTTTTGAGTATTTATATCATATGGAAAGGTAGACAAGTCACATCATTTTATTTCGAGAACTATTCTTAATATTCCTGCATATTTAAGCTGAAGAAGGCATTATAAATAAGTCCTAGATACAGTATATGTATTAAGTTTAATTTTTTATAAATTCGTATTTTCTCAGAAAGTGTAATCAAGCTATCTGTCTTACTTTTAACTCAGCAGATTGAAATAATCTCTTGGGGTCCTACCAAGAAAGAATTGTACAAATACTTCATCATGCATATTTATACAAATCTTTACTACCAGTACCTCTGCATCTACAAAGCAACATTATTTCACAGCTGAATTCGGGAATTTTATTTTCCCTTTATTCAACAGTGGTATCTCAAAAATAATGACTGTTTCGGTCAGAGCTCCCACAGTTCTTTAAGAATACCGAAAGGACTTATTACTAATTGAATAAATAGATAGTATGTGTCTTTGCTTCAGCAGCCTTTATTTATTTTATGGACTTTTTCCTCAACTTACAAAAATTTTCTGTTTGAAATTCTACATAATTTAATGTTCCCCATCTGGAATGTTAATATTCAGCATGGAGAAAAGGAAGTCAAAGTGGAAAAAAAAAAGTAACAACATTTCTTTGACTCCCATGTCAGTAGTACCAATTAGCTACATGAATTTTCCATCTGCTTTCACTAAAGAATACGTGAACAGCTGCATCCTGCAGGAAGACAACCTGATGCAGCCAACAGAAACTGTCAAGCACCTGGTCATTTCCTGTCACTAGCTCCACTACTGCTGCAGATGTCAAAACACACTGGTATAAAGCCAGCTAGCTTTGCACAAACTCTACCAGAAAAATCTGTCACAATTTTGCTTTCTCTTAGTGAAATCTCTTTGCCTATTGATCTAAGCGGTCTATATTTATATTTTACTTTATATGCATTGGATTGGATAGCATAACACTGTGTGTCTGGATATTTATGGGCTTCACAGTCTCTAAAAAATAAGGACACCAAACTAATGCTGCAAATTAAAGAGAAATTAATGATTTTGTTTGGAATGGTCTAACGCTGCTGTTAATTGGTAATATATATTGTGTTGGGCAGTTGTACCTAATCTTTTTATTTTCTTGAAGGAATATCTATCACTTTGCCCTTATGTGTGGCGGTGGCTCAACCCATTTTTCGGGTGACAGACATCCAGTGGGTTGATTTCCCCGCCCGCGACTCCACCTCTGAGGGCGGATCGGAGGAGGAGACAGGGGTGTAACATCACCGCCTAATAGGCATTCCCCTGAACGTGTCTCCTCCCCGGGTTCTGGAATATTCTCTCTCCCTTGGTTCGTTATTGGTTGATTTAAGCTATGTTTAATAATTAGTTCATTGCATATTCAATCAAGTTCTGGAAAGTTCTGTGTTGTTACGTTTCCCATTGGTTAGTTTAAATAAGTTCCTCCCCATGTGTTTCCTGATTGGTTGTATGTCATCCCCTCGTCATCTCCCTATTGGCTATGTTCCTGTTCCTCCCCTTTCCCCTCCTCCCTATTTAATCCCATGTAACCGCCTCTGGAGCAGCCATTCCAACAGCTAGGCTCAGGTGGCAAGTTCCCTTCG
Source organism: Aleadryas rufinucha (assembly GCA_013397815.1). NCBI lineage: Eukaryota > Metazoa > Chordata > Aves > Passeriformes > Aleadryas > Aleadryas rufinucha. The sequence goes on from VZTH01012255.1 coordinate 156,894, forward strand.
AGATTCTTCGTTAAATAAAAGGCTTGGATTGTACTAGCGCCTGAGCCCTCCTTCGTTCTCTGCCTTCGCCTGCTGCGATCTTCCACCTTGGCTGCGCCAGCCTATTTGGCTCCTGGCAAATAGCCTCTGGGTGAGCTGTGGCTCCCGAGGCAATTATCTGCACCCTAAAGCCTCAAAGAACCCTGCAGAGTGCTGTTGCACCGGGAACTCCTGGAGTGTCCTTTGCAGGAGGACAGCAGTTGTCGCCTGCCACGCCACCGGGTGGCTAGTGGTCAGGGCAGCACTTATGTTTCACAGAATATCATGCAAATTTTCTCATTCCTCAAATTTAAAAGGACACAGTATTTTAGACCCTCCTCCTCCCCACCACACCAACCTCCTGGGGGGAAAAAAAAAAAGCATAGCTATTATGGAAATGGATAACTTCAAAATGTCTGGCTAGGTGACTTATAGAAATGGAAGTACTGATGTTTTCAGATCTTTTGCATGAACCACGAAGTTCCTTGCAAGATACTTGGACCTTTTGCAACTGCCTCTTGCCAGAATTCTTGAGGGAATACTTTTCTCCGTCTTCATTGTCGAAGCAATCTCCCTACTCACATGGCATTGTTCAGCTCTCTGTCTGAATCAGAAGAAGACTTATATGGAGGTAAGACCATCTGTGGTGCTAGGCAGAGAGTGAGAATGCTTTCTGGAACTGTCAGGGGAATTAGATTTCTAATCTTTTTAAACTCAAGGATTGTGAACCCTGTAACTTTGACCTTGCTTATCAGGAGATTCACTTAACTGTAAAAACTGCCTGCCTTATTAAACTTACTCATACCATGCCTGGGGTCTGCAGAGCAGTGAATACAAGACCATCTTAAAGACCATCCTTCAGAATGACTTCTAAGATCTATATTCCTTCTAGTTCCAAATGGTCCAATAAATTGTCTTTCTCCCCACTTTCCCCAGTAGGCATCTAAAACATGTGTTACAACACAGGTTTTTTGTTGTACGGGCACACATGCACTGCGAATGCAGCCAGGGTTTGCTAACAGAACTGGGCCCAGAAATAGGAAGGATCCTTGAACAAGCTGTGCTCTGTGAAGGTCTCTGTTTCAAAGACTGTGTCTGCATTGTCCTCCCAAGACATCAGCAAACATAGACTCACAAAAACAGCAAGGCCGCATCTGAATGGGAGCCTGGGCAGGCTCTGGGGGACAGGCTTACGCGGGTTATGCTGGCAGAGCTGCATCAGTGCAACCCAACACTTGTGTTAGGCCAGCTCACACTGGGACTGCAGCACAGCAGTAGCAGCCTCTTTGTGCTGCTTGGCTGGGAGAGACAGGTTTTGTGCCACAAATGCTTTACTGTCCCTCATTTCTACACAAAAATTTGTGAATCTCCTGCACTTTCAACAGAGGGAATGGAAATAAAGGGGCCAGAACCATGACCAAGTGTCAAGGGGAGAGACAAGTGATTAGGACTGCAGGAATTACTATATGGGAGAAAGAAAATAATTAAGGTCCCACTGGACAACAAAAATTACCATTAGTAGACCCCAACTGGAATCCTAATTCAGAAGAAGGTCGGAGGAACGTGACAGACTATCGTTCACTAATTGTTGAAGGAATTAAAGAGATTGTGCCTCGAGTTAATAATATGAAAAAGGCATTCCATGGGGAACAAGACAAAGATGAATCCCCAGTCGCTCGGGTGACCCGGCTAAGAAATAACATACAACTTTATTCGGAAATTGATTTGAATAGCGAAGGTGGACAAACTATGTTAAAGGTCCACTTCGTTCTACACTCCTGGCCAGACATTAGAAAAAAATTGGAAAAATGGGCAGAGAAGGACTTAGACGAACTTTTGGCCAAGACACAGAAAGTGTATGTCAGGAGGGACAAGGAGAAAATGAAAACAAAAACCAAAATTATGATAGCTGGGAATAGACCCCCCCCTCCAGGGAAAGGGCTTCTACGGTCAAACAAAACACCCAGAGACCGAGGAAGCTTATTTGTTTTTACTGTAAAAGAGAAGGCCATGTACAATGGAATTGCATCCAAAGGTTAAAGGACCAGGGAGCCTTCCAAATGGAAGGTCAGTCCCTGGAAGACTGAAGGAGTCAGGGGCTCTACCTCCTGGGGCATCAAAAACATCTGCAGGAGCCCTTGATAAAGTTGAAAGTAGGTCCCCAGGAACAAATAATGAAGTTTCTGGTGGACACAGGGGCCGAAAGGACCTGTGTCACCAAGCAACCTAGAGGATGTGCTATCAGTCAAGACAACCTAAACATCTGTGGTGCCAAAGGAGAGACTTTTGCTGTACCCCTGATTAAAGACATTCCCATCACCGGAAATGGACGTACCCAGAGAGGTGATGTGCTATTTCTGCCTCAAGCCGGAAACAATCTGCTTGGCNCTGGTTCTCTGTTATTGATCTCAAGGATGCATTTTGGTCATGTCCTCTAGATTCTCGTTTCAGGAACATCTTTGCATTTACTTGGGAGGATCCTGATACTGGTAAGAGGCAACAATTGTGCTGGAGTCAGCTTCCCCAAGGATATACCACATCACCGACACTCTTCGGCCAGGC
>VZTH01012257.1:0-128512 GCA_013397815.1 Aleadryas rufinucha
ACTCTTAAAACCCCAACAACTGACAATTAGTTTAGCCTTGGAATGTGAGCAAGATATTGCAGCCAGCAACCTGAGAGATTTGTCAGACTGTGGTCCTGACCTAGCTCTTGTTGCGGCCAATCCTATTACATGTCAGAGAAAGCAGATCACAGACCTTTCTCTGTGCCAATACCTTGTGGTGCAATTGCCAAATATCCCCTACAATAGAGGATATCAGGAATAAGGAGTTCAAGTTCTGTGGTATATATGAGATAGCACTTTCCCTCATTTGTCCACTGCTTACCTGCTCAAGGTCAGACCTGAGAGCTGCTTCTCCCAGAAGCCTAGCAAGTGACTGGGAGATCTGTACATCAGCCCCCAAAACCTGACTCACTCACATGATCAGTGCGGTGGCTACCATGCTGTCCCTACACCTGATCCATCCCAGAAGGAGCTTACCCTCTCCTCTGTAGATCTACAGCCCTGAGGCCTTCAATGTGTAAAACTGAAATAATAAACTTAATCTCTATGTTCACTTACACTATTATACCCTGACAGTTGAGGACTCAAATTCATCCGAGTAGCCCATCCTCATATTCACCCAAAAGCCAGTCTGAAGGCCATCTATCTCAAAGGCTTATCTCTTCTCCTACTGGCAGTACCCCTCCTCCAACAGATCTAGCTCCAACTCCAGTCAAATTCTAGCCAGATAACCTTCAACAGTAGCTGAAAGGGCCAGAGTCCCTTTCCATTTACCTAAATATGAAAATGCAGAAGTTTAAGACTCAGACACTCCAGCCCAATCTAGGCTACTTTCTGCTTCTCTAACTGGCGGCGTTCAAACAAGGCCAAGAGAGATGAGGTCACTGGTCATAATTATAGATAAAGAGAAGTAGGATCATGTGGTAGCACAGATTCTTTCCCATGGGAATTTTTCTCTTCTTCTCCCTGTGTTCTATAAATAAAGATAAGGTTTGGATGTTATTGAAACTGTCTCTGGAAAGATGGGCAGTTCTACCTGGCCTATGGGCCTAGGGGGAGGTTTTGAATTGACCCAATCCAGAGAAACTTTTAAAAGTCTATATAAGTTTTAGAATTAAATAATAAAATCAGAATTCCGCCTCACCCGATCCAGTCTGGTTCTTGCACTCGGCTAGCGCTCAACAGCGACAGGATCACTGCACAATCAATCCATTTTTCCAACTGCACCTGCAGTAAAATACCAGCCCTCTTCAACAGAGCCAATATTTTCAGCTGTAAGGAATAGCGCAAGTAAGTCTATCTTAGAATTAAGTTGCAGACAGAACCAAAGACAAAGTATTACTCAAGTAACTGAACCACAGGAAAGGATAATGCTGTAGAAAAGGATGGTTTAACTAAAAGGACTCTATATGTTTATATTTTATTTCAAAAATATTAGTAATGTAAAGACATTATTTCATTTAACTTTGTTCAGTTTTGAATAGTTTCACCATCCTATCTCCAACTAACTTGCTTGTCATTAAATGAATGTACTTGGTCTTGTTAGATTGTTACCAAATTCACCAAGTAAATGTACTTAGTAGTCTTAATATAGCCATAGGGGAGTCAGTACCATGTTATCCCATGGGGGACCAGCATATAGCACCAATAGGAACTTAATACCATTTGCAAGTCTAATAAATCCCATGGCCCCAGTTGGAGGTAGCCCAGTTCCACCAGTTTTGAGTTTTAAAGAGACCTGTGTGTTTGATTTGGTAAAGGGGAAGAAAGGGGTAATTGATCTTGGATGGACAAAAAAAGCTGATGCCACACTTCCTCAAGGCCGTTTGTGACTGACTCTCCCCAGACAATGACTTGTACTCAGCAGGACCACAGAAAGGAACCTGCATTGAAAAGTCTGCTAGATATATTGCCTCATCACTGAATGGAGATGAGAATCTTAGCACTACAACAGGAAAATAGGACTGAATAAGAAAGGAGTAAGTAGTAGACTGAAAATGAAACTTTCCGTCTTAATACACTCTGGAGGACCCGAATAAGTGCTTTCTAATTAGCTTGCATTTCACTTGACATATTTATGGCTGTCGCTGCACAAGTAGACCAATATATTGGGCTTTTTATTAAAGGGTCTCCAGAGAAAAGCATCCAAACCTGCCAGCAACCACGTTTCAAAGGTTTAACTTCTCTAACCTTTATGGTTCAGTTAAAGTTCTTCCTTCACATGTGCGACATACATCATTCTGCCAAGTGAACTGCAAGCTTGACTTAGGCAATTGCCTTCTCTATTTAACATGCAATCGCATTCCTTATTTGTGGTAAATTTCATATGATTTCCTCATAAAACTTGCTGAATTATATAAAGACATGGTAACAGAAGTGCTAAACCTATTGATTTACTGAAAGCAGATGCAGCAAGCAGACACTGTGTTCATGACCAGAAGATCACTGTACATTGAGGCACGAGTAACCCACACAGCATTTAACCCAAGCAGGCATGCCCTGCTACAGCTTGGTTTTCTGAGCCATGCTGTGCTGCACAGATCCCTTTGCTGCAGGGTAAACTTGGGTGCTTGGTTGTAATGGAGGAGCCTGCAAGCAGCTCCCACTTGGTATTTGGCAATCCACCTGCATGTCCTTGCCTTTATCTGAAACTGCAGCAGCAAGTTCTTCTGTGAACATCCTTTCTATCTGACAGCACAAATGATGAATAGTTTTGCTTTAAGAAAATCCTGAAAGAGCAGGAATTAACAAAAAATAAAAGGCAACTTCCACATGGGTGGGATCTAGAGGCCTGTCTAAAGCTGAGCAACACAGCATCAGCAGCATCTGGAAGGACATAAGATTATCTATACTACCTGTCTTTCTCAATAACACTGATACTAATAAATAGCAGTGCTTGTAGGAGTCTGAATGCCTTTCTTACTGGGATCTTAAAAATCCAGCACCTCCTGGTGCAAAGCAGCAGCTAATAAAGCAGTGTCCAAGTCTGTACTCTTCTTTATCTACAGGACTGGTGTCATTGCTCCCATAGTTTTTCTCTAATTAATAAGGTGCTTAATTAGGCTGGAAAAGCTGTCTCTTGCTTGAATTTGTTTTTCCTCATCAACTGGGAGAACCATCCAGTTTGACTTTCATGCTCCTAACTTTGGTGGCTTTTTTTTTTGCCCAGTACAGGTGGTTGAGACTTCCAATACTACCCTAACAAACTCCCTGTTTTTTTCCCCTTTTCGCAAGGTCTAGTGTCATTTGATTCTAGCAAAGAATTTTCAGGTCATCAACCTACATGTCACCAACCTCCTGGCCACTCAGTCCAGCATTTTCCTGACAGACCCTTGCATAACCATCCACGTTCATCTTGGTTGCTCTAAAACTTCTTTAGCATTGACTAGCTACTAAGCAAATGAGTCAGATGCATGTTTTACGCTCAGAGGGAACAATTTTAAGCCTGTTTCTTTTCCTATTCTTCACTGAACTGGGATACAGTGATGTTAAGATATTTGTATCTGGCACTAATTAACAAGTACCACCCATCAGAGCTGCTAAACATAATCTTGTTTTATCCTACAGAGGGATTCAGTGATTGTTTCATGTAGTCGCTGTGCCTTCCTTCACAATTGTTCCTTCATTTTCCCCTTTGGAAGAGCATCATCTTTTCTATCATTTGCTTTCAGCCAGAATTCCCTCAGGGAATCCCTCAGCTATTTCCTCAGATGTCTCCCTTGCATCTATAAAGCATGATGGAGCGTGATGTTGCAGCGCTGAGTTGGAATCAGCTGAACAGAGCTCAGCTCCCTTCCTGAAGGTGCTCACTCACTTGGCTCTGCTGAGAAACCACAAACATTAAATCCCAGGCAAAAGGGACAGTAATGCCACTACCTTGTTTCCAACACCTAAAGTGTGCATTGTGTATTTTTTTTTTCCCAGGACTCCTACACTTTTTTTTGCTTGCACATCCATTTTGAGCAACAGTGTATGAAAGTATGAGTATTGTCACTATGCTACCTATTCTCAAACCTGTTTATATATATTGGACACCTCTTTCTCCAGACTGAAATCCTACTTTTTTCTTGCTTTGTGTGATGTGTTTTTTTCTCTGTATCTCTTCACGGACTGTCCATGTTAAATCCTACCCAAAGTGGAATATGCCCTTCTTCTCTTGCTTGTCCTCATGATGAATATCCTGAGTCATCTGAAAAAGAAATTAAGAAAGTTCATTAACTTTTCCTCCACTGCTTATGTTCAAGCAAAGGGGAAATGAAAATGCTTACAAAGTATAACTGTAGTGGTTTGACCTGGCTGAAAGGACTGGTGTCCATCAAAGCCACTCTATCACTCCCTCCCTCATCTGCACAAGGGAGAGAAAATACAAGAAAAGGCTCATGAGTTGGGATAAGGGTGGGGAGAGCTTACTCACTGATTACTGTCACAGGGAAAACATACTCCATTTAGGGAAATCAGCTGAATTTATTACCAATCAAACTCAGAGTAGGATAATGAGAAGTAAAATAAATCTTAAAAACAGCTTTCTTCCACCTGTCCCTCCTTTCCAGACCAAACTTTATTCCTGATTCTCTTCCTTCTCCTGCTCAGTGGTGCAAGGAGATGGGGAAAGGAGGTTACAGTCAGTCCATCATATTTTGTTTCTGCCACTGCTTCCTCCTCAGGGAGAGGAGTCCTTCTCCTGCTCCAGCATCCTACATGAACTTCTCCAACATGAGTCCTTCCCATGAGCTACAGTTTTTCATGAACTGCTCCAGCATGGGTCCCTTTCATGGGTGCAGTCCTTCAGGAACAGGCTGCTCCAGCATGCGTCTCCCACAGGGTCGTAAGTCCTGCCAGCAAACCTGCTCCAGTGTGGGCTCCTCTCTCTATGGGTCTGTCCCTGCCAGGAGCCTGTTCCAGCACGGGTTTCCCACAGGGTCACAACGTTCTTTTCGGCATCCACCTGTCCCAGTGTGTGTTTCCTCCACGGGCTGCAGGCGGGTCTCTGCTTCCCCATGGACCTCCATCGTCTGCAGAAGGACATCCTGCCTCACCACGGGCTGCACCACAGGCTGCAGGGGAATCTCTGCTCTGGTGCTTGGAGCACCTCCTCCCTCTCCTTCCTCACCAACATTGCTATCTGCAGAGACTTTTCTCCCACAGTCTCACTCCTCCTTTCTCTGGTTGCAATTACTTCTGCACAATAACTTTTCTTTACTTCTTAAATATGTTATCACATATTTAAGGCACAGAGGCATTACTTCCATCACTGATTGCTTTGGCCTTGGACAGCAGGGGGTCCATCTTGGAGCTGGCTGGTGTTGGCTCTGTTGGATATGGGGGAAGCTTCTTGCTGCTTCTCTCTGATGTCACCCCTGTAGCTCCTCAGGTCATAGTGTGGCCTGAGGGGAGGGGGGATGTCACTAAAGTCAGCTTCTCTGAGCCTCTACGCTCCCCAGCTACCAGAGCACTTGCCACGCAAATGCATACAATAACCAAAAAAACCCACACACACAAAAATATAAATTTAAAGAAAAAAATCAAAAGATAACTTTGTTCAGTGGTGACTCAATAAAAAAGAAATTATAGAATATGTATGATATCTAGATAAGATAAAAAATAATCCTTTAGCTATGGAAGAAAATCGTAATCAAAATGAGCATGCTCAGAATCCATATGTAATTAATGTACCATTATTTGTACAGGGTAAATATTTTTCACTTAAACAAGAAATTTCAGCCTTTCATTGCAAGAACTGGGCAAAATCCAGATTGCTTATTGACAAGCTGCAGTAACTATGTACAAACAAGAGATGAAAGATTTTTAGCTTGTCATTCATGATGTATTCTGAAAACATATAAATGAATCATTCTCAAGTAAGTCCTATGCTGCTAAAACAAAGAGGAGACTCTAGCCTCAATTTCAATAAAACAATTTTTAAGAGGTGCCTAGAACTTGTATCTTTGGCAGTGGTTTAGTGCTTAACCCTGGTACAGGAGGTCTCAGAGATTAAGGGTTGCTTCCTTGCGACAAGGAGTAATTAGGGAAGCATACAAACATGAATACTAGGAGGGAGAAAGGAAGAAAAATGGATTTCAGGAAAGAACATTTGTTTTGCAAATTGAAAACTTATGATCTTGGTAGCTAAAATTAAACATGTCTGTTGGTATACAGTTTGGGAAATAACCTAGCAATGGAGGTTAAATTAACCCATTAATAGTTCTAGAAACATTGGATGGGTGAAACTGATATGAGACACACAAGCAGAGAGAGAAGCTGTGTGAGCGCAGGGCAGCTGTGGGTCCAGCTGCTGGTGGTGATGTCTCCATATGCAAGGGAATTGCTGGCTGAGAGGATTATGCTGCTGCTGTCGTCCTTTGGCTGTGCAACAGCATGACCAAGGAAAGGAAGTGCTCTTTGTATTGATGAGGCTACACCATTTTAGGCTACCTCAATCTTGCATGACTGTGTAACTGCATGCAATAGACATGAATTTCCCTTTAGTTTTGCTGTCAAAAAACAGGCTGCAGCTCTGAAATGTCCCCTGGGTTGATTCAGAAGGACCTCTAGTAATAACTTGACCAAATAGTTTACTTTTTTCCTCTTTAAAGTATAGAACACAGGGATTTGGTCATGCAGTTGCATATATAAGTCTGGGTGATTGTGTACATACATACATGCTTACATACACACACAGACTTCTCTGTATTTTGATAATGCTTCGACTACTGTAGTGAGGATGAACCAGAGACATGTGGGTGCATTAAAGATAGCATCTTAATAAATTCTAGCCTTCCAGTCCTCCACTTTGATGATTATGGTCTTCTAAATTGCACATTTGAGGTGAATTGCCTTAAAAGCACTGGAGTTTGGGAAAAAAAAGAGGAGAGGGGGAGGAAAAAAAAGAGTAATATTCCATTAAAGCTGTTATCTCAAGTCTTGGAGTAATTTTATTTTTCTGTAAAATGCTTCATTATAACTCAGAAGCAATTTTCTACCTAGGTTGCGGTAATTATGTTGATTGTCATTAACCATGCAATACAGAATTGTGTTTATTAATGAAGTGCAATTCTGTAAATAACACAGGCATAGCTCATGAATACTGTATACTTAATTGGGGTCTCAGCTTGAAATATCCCCCAGTTGACAGTGAAAGATAGACAACATTATCCTAGATGTAACCCCACTGAAGTGATACACCACAAATATCTTACTGTTCATGCATTTAAGGGAATTGGAAATAGTATCCTGAAAATGATCTAAAGAATATGCAAGTCTTTCCTGCTTTCAAACCTGTGTCATTGATTCTCATAATGGCCTTGGACTCCAAATAACTTTCACTGTATGCTCTAAAGCAATTCCAGCCTGAGTACTGTTATTAAAATGCTGACAATTTCTTAAAGAAACTCATTTGCTATTTTCCTTATTATGTTAGATAGCTTAGGACATAAACACTTGCATGCCCAGGTAAAGGAGAAAATTGGAAAAGGTAGCACCATCCTGCAGCACAGAGTTTAAATTAAACCATATACATGGATAGTGTGCCTCAAAGACCTCTATTACCTCCTCAGTGGGGTCAAACAAGTACAAGACACTGTTGAGAGTTACAGTAACAAGAAACCAAATGTATCTCCAACAAGTAAGGCAATAAAAGCATCTTTTATTAGCTATCTACAAATAATGTAAATTCCTATATATGACCCAGTAGAGAGGGATTTTCTGCCAAGATCATAGAGTCATAGAATAATTAAAGCTAGAAGGGCCCTCTGGAGGTCACCTTGTCCATTTGCCTGCTCCAAGAAGGCATGGCTAGAACAGATTGTTCAGAATCCCATCAAGGGTTAGTTAAACATCTCCAAGGAAGGAGAGTCTGTAACTTCTGAGGATCCTTTTCCAGTGCTTGACCACCTTGACCCCCAGCCTCAGAATCAAGATTTTCAGAGCCTCTGAGTGACCGTGGCCTTTCTGTGTTACAGTGATGGTTTGAAAGTCATCTTACGCACAGTGGTCTCGACAAAACCAGAGAAGTCTCCAGTGATGCAGTGGGTGGAGGTGGCCTGGTCCTGCAGCACCTCTCTCAGCAGTGCTCCAATGCTGCTGTAGCACTTTGAGGCTCCAGGGAACTGCTATAGTTTAGGTTAATGAGAGACTGCTCCTGGGGAAGGCAAGTGCAGAACCACCACTGTTCACACATGGATGCTTCTACTAACAAAATTAAGAATATAAAAATGAAGCCAGATATTTATAGGGGAGATTTTAAAAAAGAAAACTTCATTTTGCAATCTTCTTTATAGCATAAAAAATATCTGTGTAAGTGTTGGAACTAGCTTAATATTTACATTTATGCAGTGCCTCAATGTCAAAATACAAATGCAGGGTTTATAAATACAATACATAAAATATAAATATCTAAATACATTGAATATTTATATGGTACTTTTAATTCTCTAGATTTTCAGCTTGACTCTTTTGTCTTCATACATATAAACAAATAAAACCTTAATACAATGAACCAAAGTCCTACCCAATCGCTTCTGCTAAGGATGTGAGTTCACAGGCACTCATTTCCATGTGGGCATCATTAAAATCTCAGTAGTTATCATGGCCCTTTCTCTTCTGGTATACATTTCACCAGAAACATGCAGACACTGATCATGCAAGGACTGAGGGCCTGGAGAAGGGCTTCTAGAGACTTCATTCTGCTGTGCCTACAGCAAACCCGTTGACTCAAAAATTACTTTTCACCAGCTGATAACAGCCAATTTTTGTATGGCTTCACATAGCAGCCCTTTTCCTCTTGTGCCTGGGTGCTAATAAGAAAATTCACTGGTTCTGAAGAACAACACAGCTCCTAGCATAAGGATTTGAATATGATTCTCCGTCCTGGTTACTCCTGAGGCTGAATGATGTAGCATTCCAGTCCAAACCCTCCTCTTCACAAGAGAACCTGGGTTATGGCTAATATCTGGATAATGGGAGTGGTACAAACATCTCAGGCTTTCTCTATATGTCAAGCCACTGCTTTCATCCCTAAAGATGGTTTGTTTTCAGCACAGATCTATCAGGCCACACCTCAGGGGGTGGAAATAGACTATGGCAGGCCTCAATATCATCACTATTGAGCAACAGCATGAACTGTAGCAGAAGCTGAGCATTGAGCAGTCACTGACGTGGGCATTTGGCTCGTTCCCTATTCGGCATGCACACAGAGCTCAGCAGCAAGCTGAAGAGCACTCTCCCAGCCTACCAGCATTCTCAGCCACAGTGAGTATTTCTTGGCTTTTATACACCAAGAAAGTTCTCTAGTTGATATTACATCAACTCTGGAAGGAGCAATGACATTCTGCAGGTTATTCACAAAAATAAACTGGACAGTTCATTCCACTTGCCCTGCAGTCTCCACAGGGTGAGATTTAAACAAGTTCAGCAAGCCATTTTACCACTGGTCACTTGTTTAATTTCTTGGGTGAAAGTGGTAAAAATCCCCCAACCCTTGCTCTGATTAAACACATTTCTTCCTAGGTCCAAGAGAGTTTAAGAAACCAGCTACTTACTCCAGGCTAATCTGGTTCTCTAGAACCCTAGCTACTATTCTCACAGAGTTTTCCAGGAGGAGATAAACACTGATGAAGAAGTAGTCTTAAACCTAGCATAGTGGGGGTTTGAATGTACAAGTTGCAATACTAAGAGAAAGGAGCATCACCTTCTGCACTGGAAGGTGCCATCTCCTGGTGACCACCTGCCAGGTGTATGCAGGACTACCTACCTCATCTGCAACCTCTATCTCACCCGTTTGCAGGGGAAAAAAAAAAAAGAAAGAAAGAAAGAATGAGAGAGGCTACAACAACCACAGAATAAGGTCATTTCACTGAAATCCAGCCCAGCAGAAACCCAACCTGAGAGACCTTCTCAGACTCTCCCTGCTTCCGCACTTGGCTTCAGGCAGACCCCTCTCCACTGTCTCCACTGTACCCCACATAGTCACTTTTCTGCCCAGGTGGCTTTTATCCTGGGATGTCCCACTGCAGCCACTCCCTTTAATACCTTCCTTTCCTGCTGCTGGAGGCTCATGTGGCCTCAGTAGGGAGCAGGTTATGCAGGCTTCCACTTAGAAGCACAATGAGCCCTTTTCATCCCACTGTTCCTGCAGGATAATGTTCCTCCATCGTCCTCTGCTTTTTGGCACAAGTGAACATCTGGTCCTTTTCTGTAAGCAGTATTTTCCAGAAAATTACAGCAACTTCCCTTGCACTGATCTAGTGGCCAAAGGGGACAGCTGAAATGTGACATGGCAACATCCCCTGATGAAAAGAAGTGCCTACAGGCACTAAATTGAAAGCTGTATTTTAGTTGACTGAGTTATCAGATTGTGTTTAACAGCGATACTTGCAGTCGACAGGAGGTTTTGTAGCAGAACAACTTGAATGTGATACTGTGTGAATGAATACAAAGTCTAAATTCAGTTCTCCACCAATTAAAAGAGTGGATCAACACTAAAAGCCATTACTATTAAGACCCTGGTCTCACAGGCTGTCTTTGGAAATGTTCCAGCAAGAGGCTCAGGATTCACCCCATGCAGTATGATTTCTCTGCACTGTTAGCCACCCAATATTTCATTAATGACTTTTCCTTCTCCAGTCTCTTCCTCTTCTCTTCCTATTTCATAGAATTATAGAATAGTTTGGGTTGGGAGGACCTTTAAAGGTCATCTGCTCAAAGCTTCCTGCAATGAGCAGGGACAGCTTCAAGTAGATCAGGCCGCTGACATTTGGTAAATATAAATTAAAAACCTCCACTCTTACTTGTATTTATCACAGCTTTGCTCCTTTATAAAGAGGAGGTCACTATGAGGTTCTTAAATACAACAATCTGGCATTTTGTTTAAGATTAATGCAGTTATTTCTGTGAACTGTTCTCTGTGGGACTTCTGTGGTGCTAAAGGAGGTCTGTATGTCAAATATTCTACTTGTAACAACCCATACGCATCACGAACAGAACCAAACCCATCCACTTATTAAGATCTAACCAATAATTAAATATTTAGTAGCACAAAGTTAAATTTGCCTAAGTAGTATTTTGTACCTTTCCAGAAAGATAAAGCAAAATTCAGACTTTCAGAAAACTAGGAACTCAAGAAGTAGATGTGAAGCCCTAAGTCTGATAACTCATCCAAACTCCTCTTGCAACAAAGAAGGAACAGATGGAACACTAGAAAAATACAGGGGCCCCAGTTCTTTATGTAGTTACATCAATAAATTATATTAGCTTCCTTCAAACAGCACAATGCTGTCATAAAACCAGTATCATATTGGTTGGTTCGATAAAAATCATTAATTTCAAGTAAATTTTCAATGGAAACATTCTTTATATCAGCTGGGTAAATACTACTAAGTTTTGCTCTCTGTTGACCACAAACTTAATTTTACCTCTTGAATTACAAATTTGCCCGGTTGAGCCCCAGCTTGCAATGACCAACAAAGTGGCTACAAAGCTTCCTTCCCTCAGAGCCATAGGCTGCTATAGGAGATTCTGCCAAGCTCACATTATCTGCCTGTGTAATTACAGCTTTTTAGTTCAGTGGGGTGTGATTAGCTCAAGCTGTAACTCATTTAGTGCACTATAATTACAGTGCACTCAGCGTCTCAGTTGGTTTTGACCTAGAAAGGGTGTGTTTCTGGGGTTATTTTAACAATCTGTTGGCAGTGTTCATAGGCGCTACCAAGCCTCGCAAGGAAAACATCTGAAATTCGACAGGCACTTGACAGTCTTGTCAGTGGCTGCCAATGTTAAATGTGTCTGGATATTTCTGAGCATTCTTCGTGTTGGTGTCATTCATGTGTCTTTACCTAACATTTCAAGATTATCTCTTCTTCTAGTAACAGATGCCCAGTGGGGGAAAAAAAAAAGGTTTGTTTATTTATTAACTATGAGATTGTTAATAATCAAAAATATAAATATGCAGTAAGTGCTGGAGTTATAAAAGGCAGTAAAAATTACAAGCTGTGCACAGGAGAAGTCCCATTTTATGATGAGGAATTATATCTTAGTGCAATTAGGGCAGCAGATGCTTAATGCCTGGCCTGAAAAAAACCCAAATACAATTTCCACTATCTTCCACCATCTTATTTCCAAATCTTTTATGACAATTTACCATCACAGATATATATAAAAGAGCAATAGTATAGCCACCTTCAAAAAATTGTCCTCCATTTTTTGCATTTCTTTTTCACATTTCATTTGAATTAATGTTGCTAGCTATCATTGCATTAATTTAACCGTGCCAATGTAGAAAAGCTGCCAATTCATTTCCATTATGGTGGTGGTCTGGTGACACAAAACCTTATCTGCCACTCACATCAAATATTCTCTCCTTGTTTCCATGTTAAAAGGAGTCCTCCTGAAAATCTCTCTCCTCTGTCTTGCTTTCAGCAGGTGTTGCTTTTACCAGTTATTTCTGGACATATGAATGCTGATAAACTACTTCTGCAAGACCAGAATTGCTTTTCACCTATCAAGAAGCAAGAATTGATCACAGGAACTATAGAATAAAGCCAAAATCGAATTGGACATTTCTTTAATCAGTAGGGAAGGAGATTTTTCCATTCAAAAAAAAGTGTGGAGGATAAACCAATGTTTTTAGATGCTGCATTATTAAACACAATGGCCTGCAATGTTGTGACAGTTTTGTATGACCTTCTCTTGGTATTTTGTGCCTTCAGGTGGCAGAAAGGGGTGCAGAAAAGCAGCATTGGTATAAATGTGACTGAGAATAGCCTGTAGCATAATAGATAGGCTATACTATTGTTGCAGAAAACAAACTTTTCAGCTTTGATTCTATGAAAAATACCCCTGCTCTGCAAGAAATTATGTTCCCATCAGGGAAGCATAGGGGAAGAGCTCAGAAGCACATCTGCTTGCAAGGAAAAGTGGCTGCCAATAATGTAACAGGTGGATTTTTCTCAACAGCAGGGTAACTTCACTCTTTCATGTGCAAGACTGAGCTCTCTGAATCGCTCTGAAGTTCCGCTGTCACTTATGCCTCACTGATCTGGTCTTTTAACCCAAAGGCCTCCGAGGCACCCCCAGCCAAAGCATGAAGAAACATGTCTCCCCTCTGAATAAAGAAGGTGTCCCAGCAGATTAGCAGAGCACTGCTTGTGGAAGGCGATATCTGTGTGAACAATGGATTACAAAGCCAAATCACTGTGCTTTCTTGCACAGAGAAATTGAAAGAAAAATATGTCAGGCCTGCTGAGGGAATCTGAAAGAGATGAAACCCAAGGACCTTCAAGAACTCCTTTTCTTTAGGCTCTGCATGCCAGTGCATGTTGTACAGCCTCCAAGGCTAAACGATGCTGGTTAAAAGCAAGAGGAAGATCATGTAATCCTTCCAAAGTGACATTATTACAGATGGTGACTGTGAGAAAGGGGTTCATTTACCATCCATTATAAACGCAGTGGCTACTCTTTACACATCACAAGGCTTTTTTTACATGTCCTAAAGGGTTGTGTAATTCTAACCAAAGCTTCTGCTGCTCTAGCCCAGGACAGTTGGCATTTGAGGAGGTTTTCCCAAGGTCTCTTCTGGTTAAATGTGCATTTTATCAAAAGCCCAAATCTGCTACTGTTTGCTATGCTGAGAGATGTTGTGGGCAGTCAGGACAAAGGAAAATTAGGCAATGGAAATGTTATAGGTTGACAGACCTGACTCAAAGTAAAAATATATTAGGCCTTTCTTTTTGTTCTCTCTGCATTTTTCCCCTGTCCATTTTCTAAGACATTATTTCACAAATTCAGCTTCTACAACCAAAAAAACTGGTTATAAAAGCAGTTACTTCTTCATGGCATATTGCCCAGATGATTTTATTACTAGATATCCTGCTAAAATAAAGAAATAATTGTGCAGAGATGGAATATTTTCTTCCAAGCAGAGGGTACAACATGTCATTATTAAATGCCAGTTATTAAAATAACAATGAGCACTAATACCGATGGATTCACCAATCAGGTGGTATTTCAATGACTTTATTAAAACTTCTTTTATTATTATTTTCATAGGGGTATTTTAACTGTTCCAGATATCAATTAAAAAAAAAAATCAATCTTGTGTATTAGAATTCCACAGATGTATTCTTCAAAGAAAACTAATTTAAATAGGAGTTTTATCTTTGTACAAGTGGGTGCACTGGAGTCAGCAGAAGTTTTTCAAGAGTGAAATCAGCTTCTCAAATGTTTAGGACATGTCTGATGAAGTGGTTTCTGCAACTCACTTGCTGGGGCAGCAGAGTAGGATGTATGTAACTTGATTTGAGTCTCTGTCTTGATGTTCCCACACAGAATCATCAAGGTTGGAAAATACCTTTAATATCATGAAGTCCAACCATCCACCCAGCACTGCCACTGTAACCCCTAAACCATCACCCAGTGCCAGATCCAGACACCTCTTAAACACCTCCAGGGATCGTGACTCCAGCACCTCCCCGGGCAGTCTACTCCAATGCCTGACCACCCTAAGAGTAAAATTTTTTCTATTATCTATCATGATACTGACAGAGAAGAAGATAAGAAAAAAGAAAAGATAACACAGTCTGCCTGGTAAAGCTGGGCCAGCATACAGCAAAGAAGATTTCTAAGGCAGGGAAACCAGAGAGCAAGAGGCAACATGAACTTGCAGCCCAATGAAAAGAGAACTTGATTTGATTCGGAACAAGGGTGGGAATTCATTTCCCACCCTGCCTTTCTCTCCTCACTAAGCTATGTGCAAGCTCTTCCTTGTCCCGAAAATGTCAAATTTCCCTCTCAGCTGTGCCACTCTAAAAGGCAGAGTGAGGAGGGAGGGCACTCAAAAGTCAGACTCGGTGCCTAAGAGAAAAAGGGAGTCCATCCTGGCATTAGGAGAGAGCCGAATTTGGGAACATCCCCTGCAGTATTCTTTCTTCATGGCTGTGTTTCCTTCAGCCCATCTTATCAGCAGATGGGCTTGTTTTCATCCCATTTTGGCTCACCGCACAGAGAGAAGAAGTTGCTAACTTCCATGTATGGATTTGAGGATTTGGCTCCAGCAATAAAGTTTTGTGGATCCAAATGAGTAAGAAGTAGCACATTAAAGAGGACATACTGTTTAGTTACTGGGGTGTCAGGGGCCGTTTTCATGCCCTTTGGTCATTTGCCAAAAGTAAAACTGCATCAAGGCCCTCGACATAAAGCAACTACTGATAGCCACTCTTGCCCGCCCGAGAGCAGAGAGAGTCATCTCAGACCTTCCTAGTCTGTTCTATTTCCCACATTTCTTTTCCTTTATGTGAATATATCCATATTGCACTTTTAAGGGAGGCAACAGCTCAGCACATCTGCTCTCATGCTTATTCCTTTTTCTTTGTCACTCTTCTGAAATACATTCCAGTTCCTTACCCTGCTTGAACTGACTGGAATAATGAGGAGTCTTATTCAACATCTTGGCTGTTCTCTGCCTTGTGTTTTGCTTCTTAATGAGTGGAAAGGGTCAAATTACTAGCATAAGTTCACTCCAGTAGCTGCTCTGACTATCCATACTTTCAGCCAGTGCTACTTTACTTGGACCAATTACATTTTTCTAATTTGCTTTTCCTTGCCAGTGTCAGTGCCTCAGTGCCTGACAGCTTCTTACAGTTTCCACTAATATATCCCTATCCAGCAGTTCTGACCCAAAGGTGCCCTCCCCTTTAGGAGAGCTCAAACGTCTTCATTAGATTACCAGAATCATTCTCTGGCTTCCTTCACTGTGGAATGTAGTCAGTCTCTTTCCCCATCACACAGAGGAGAGAGTGTGCCCCAAGGGACACGCTTCTCTTGGTCTGCTTTGGGGAAATGCAGGTTCCTATGGCACACTGCAGACACACATTTGCTGACTTCAGGGCTCAAAAAATTAACTCAAAAGTACAATGAGAGCATTGGAAGTGATAATTCCCCCACCCCCCCAAGCTGAGAATCACAAATGTAAGGCAAAGAAAAGAATGAAAAGCACAGGTCCTTTTGTTAGACTACAATTTGATGTGTCTTCTAATTTGACCCTCGCTCTCTAAATCCTTGATCTGTCTATGGAAACACCAAAAAAAATATCAGAAAGGGTTAAAAGTTACTGAGAAAGATAATTGTAGATCATAATTAGTTTTTTCATTGATTTTCTGTACTTACATTACACTTTCTTGTGCATCTCAGTTTTAGTTGTGTGTCTGTAAGTTGAAATGAACGTACATTGCTCCTTATCTCAGTCAGGAGGGAAGCAGCTATCCATCAGTGTCACATTTGTTTATTGGTTTGGTTATTACCCACCCAAACTTGTGCCCTATGGAGGTATCCTTTTGAAAGATGTGGCCTTTCTTTACTGACTATTTCTTGCAGACAATTGCTAGTATAGAAATAATTGTTCTTTTCAGCGATCCATGCCTCTTGCTTACTTTTCTAAGGTACTACCCTTTTGGTACACCTTGGAAACCTATGGAGGTACATAAGGAAATTTGCATATGCAGATTCGAAAAGAGACCAAGGGGACCTCTCTGTTTAGAGAGCAGCATAACAGCATCATCCAGTGGATTATGTTGATTTAAACTGGTTTCTGTGGTGTTAGGTCCACGGTAGATGCTATAATTGATGCAAGACATTTAGTGCCAAGTAGAAATATGCAGTCATAATAAAAACCAAATGAATAAGCACTTTTTAAAATAAAAACAAGAACAACAACAACAACAAAAAAGAAAAGCATTTTCACATAGTTCTACAATCTCAAATGAGATTTTGATTACAGGGTGATGGGCTAGACAGGGATGACCAGGGTTATTAAACACATACAGCTTCCTTCACTTGAGTAATTTGGTATTGGTTTCCAGTCAAGGAGAAAATATTAGTAGAAGATGATGCTGCAAAAGCATAACAAACCTGGGTTTGTCATTTTTTAAAGTCTAGAAAGGTCATTCGGGGATCTGCTGAGAACACTACATTGCTCTTTATTGAACTGGATAACACGCACAAATTCTAGTCCCATCTGTACCGGACATCCAGAGATTAATATAGGATTGCAATATCACAGTTGTCATTGTAAAGCCCTTCCTCCAAAGATAAAAGAGCTTCAGAGTCATTAGTGAATGAGACCATACGGTATTCCACTGAAACAAGCTTTGTAAAGATGAAACACAGTAGCAGCCATGAAAAGGACTCAGAGTTTCTGTGTGCTTTGAGAGGCATGGTGGAGCTGTGTGTCCATTTGTGGTTTCTCACAGAGGCTTTTATCAACAGCAAGCAAAATGTAATGGCTGCAGAAGAAGGTGCTGTGCACAACAGGAATGGGAAAGCTCTCTCCATTTTGGGCTGTATGGAGAGCTCTGTCCATCCCTGTTTTTCTCAATCCCAGGCAATGCTGTGCTCCTTAAGTCCTGAAGGACACATTTCTGGCCTAAGAGTTGGGCCTGGCACAAGGAACAAAGTCTCACTGCTGATGCCCAGAAGCAGTGCAGAAAAACAATCCTACACTGAAGTTAACTGTATAAACAATATATTTTTGGCAAGTCAGTAGCAAAACTAGAAAGAGGATCTCATTTTTCTTCCACTTTTCTTCTACATAGGCACAATTAATTTAGATGTTCACTATGAAGGAAACATATATTTGGGAATGCCAAGGCTGTCTTCAGTACTGCTCTGTCTCCAGTGGAGTCAATGGATGCGCAGCAAGGATGAAATTTCTCTTGGTCTATCTCACGGCCAGGACAGTGTCTAATTAGACAGCTGTTTGCTAAGGAGTCCATTTTCACTTCTCTCTTTGTTCTTCTTCTTTTATTCCGCTCTTCCATTTCTGCAGTTAATCATGTTCAGTCTTTTTTCAGGAGCTCTACAGAGGAAAAATAATGAAGTTACCAGTATCCTGTTAATTAAACTTCCTTCCTTTATTAATTGTGCCAGGAACATTCAGAAGTGAAGGCAGAATTCTGATGATTTTGTTCATGACTGAACATTTCCAGTTCCTCTAAATTGTCAATAGTATAAAAGAAATCACAGGCATAACAGTGCTTCAACAATTAGTGTAGGAAGCTGGAGCACAAACTCTTCTAGAAAGAGCAGTTGTATGAGATACGTGGTAAAGTCTTGTAGATGTGTAGGAAGTTGCTGTTTCTGGTTTTAAAGCTGGTCTGCAAAGCTTAATGACAGCTCTTGTCATCTTCATGTTTAGTTTGTTTATCCATCACAAAATATGATGGATAAACATATTTTAAATTACTTTCCTTTGCTCTTCCCTCTGCCCCCTCAGTATCCAAATGTTTCTTTGCAGGGCTATTTTAATGCTACTCCCTCTTCTCTTTCTCGTCTCCTCTACTTCCTAATTTCCATTACTAGTTAATTATTGCGAATCTTGTTTCCATTTTATTTGGAAATAAATTGTTGGTCTTTCATGCTGTCACAATGTGGTTTCTTTTTCTTAGGAGAAACTAATTTTTCTTGCATCCCAGACTCTTTTCTCAAAGTACATGAAACAGTCAAATCCCTTATCCAGTTTTATACGGGTTCTAGCACTAGTCCTCTTCCAACAACTCCATTCTCCAGTCTTCTCCCTAGGCACCTTGCCCCTTTTCACCACCCTGCTGCACCTCTCCATCGCTCCCTGCTGTACTCCAGTTATTGTCCTGTTGCTGCCAGGATTGATGCAGTGGAAGGAGCACTGAAAATCCCAAATATGCTGGCTTTTTGCTCTCAGCTGTTTTATCAAGGACCAAAAAAATCTTCATCAGCCAGAAGCAGCATCTGCAGGGCTCTTACTTGCTTTGTCTCAGCTTGGGCAAGAACTGTGCTTACTGCAGATCAGATTTCTCAGGAAAATGGGTACCAAATGCTGAGAAGTCTTTCTGGAGTTCACATTAACTGAGCTACTGGAGCGCTTTATAACCTTTTCAAAAATGGTCTATTGTCAGGAAACAAGAAAATAGCAAATTTCTGGCATGAGGCCATTCCCCTGCCAAATACAGTACTTCCATCTCTAAATCAAGAAGGCAGCAGAGAACTTGTTTTAATATGGAGAAGCACCAACTCATGCCAGGGAGTCAAGTGAGGCTGCTAGGATGGGGAAACTTCTGTGTGAGCAGCAAGGTGGCAGCAGAAGAGTCTCTGTGCCTTGCTGGTGCTGGTAGCTGCTCTTCTTAAGTTCAGCTGAATGAAAGGGTTCCCTCCAGTGAAGTACCTCCTGTGAGAGACTGAAATGTTAGTGGTTAATGACTCAAAGCAATCAGCCATTTTTGGAGGCTGCAGGGTGCTTTGCTGGGGCCAGGTTTGCATCCCCCAGCTGAGGAGGAGCAGGATCTATCAACAAGAACCTGAGTTACCCTCGCCTTCAGGGGCTGCTCATAACATTTCCTAACCTAGATGTTCACATTACCCAAAAGAGGCTCTGAAAATCACCATGAAGGGTCAGATTATTACCCAACATGTCAATGAATCAAATTATGTTGGCAACATTCTTTGCTGCATCGCTACAGCACAAGATTCACAATACCTCCCTACCAAACCACTTCCAGTTCTGCTCTCTTAAGAGTTTTGCTCTGCTCTACTCTATTCTTGCTTTTTCACCTTTTTGGCTTCTGGAACTGTGGATGGGTGTCTCCCTATCCATTTATCTATCTTTCCTTCCTGTCATTAGACTTACTCAGCCTCTCAGACTTGCTCATAAAGAATCTTCCTCCTTCAGAGATATGGTTCCTGATGCCACCCCATCATTTCAACACAATCACGTAATATCCCAATTCCCACAGTCATTTACAGACAAAAGTAGCATTAGGAAATAACTGTTTGGCTGTTCATTGATGCCCCATAGTATCTGGGGAAAAATGAGTACTCCAATACTGCTGTCCTACGTTTCAGTGTAAGACGTGCCCAAAACCATGTANCTTTCTGTGAATCACCAACAATTTCTCTATGAAACGTGGATATGTGAATATGTGGATATGTGAATGTAGCCACAGCAGGGAGGCCAGTGTGAAAAGGAAGTATGGAGATATTCTCCTCCCACGTGGCTGACATAGAACTTACAAGGTGAAGCACTGAAGAAAGGAGAGCCTGTATGGAAACCATGAACTACCAAAGTGCATGCACAGCTGAAAGATTAATAAATTCTAAGACTGTGTCTCAGGCCTGAGGTAAGGTCACTAAATCAATAGATATTACTTCCTTTTTTGGGTATTATTCCCAAGTCACTCCCTTTACTAGCTCTGAGAGCTTCTTCCCATCTCCAACAATATCCCATCCCCCAAAGCACAAGAAACTATCTGCCTCCATTCTCCATTCCCTCTACACTGTGCAAAGGTCAGCCGTGCTTGTGGCTTCAGTCCTGAGCAACTGAGGGCATAACTGGCCATCTTGCAGATCATTATGCCCAGAAGACACACCAAATCCACCTTCACCCTTCCTCCTTCTCCTTATTTTCAGGTCGCAGGACAGTAAATTGCTTTTGATTTGCTGCCTCAGCTGGTCTGACCAGCAAGTACAGCAAAATGGAATCAAGGCTCTGCCCTCTGCCCAGCTACCCATGGTGAGGGGAATCATATTAACAGCTCTGAACATTCAGGTGTCAGGTGCTGGTAGCACCCTTAAGGTTGTAGGTGAGGTTCTCAGTTCCCAGGACTAGTACATGGCTTTGACCACGGTCTTATTCAGAGTCTAACCCTAATCTGCAGGGCTCTGAAGCTCTTAATTCCTGCTGCTTGCCTGCCAGCTCCCAGCAGCACCAGCACACAACAGAAGGTTCCAAATGTTGCTCTTGCTGTCAGTGAGAGCAGCAAAATCTTCTGGGGCATATTAGTACTGCTGATAGGTGGGAAGGCAACAGATGGAAAATAGGTTTAAAAGCTCTGGGGACATCCATGCTGCTCCAGGGACTGCAGATGGCTGGGAATGAACACAGTAAAAGCTGCAGCAAAATTATTCAGGGTCTCTTACCATCCTAGAGCTGAAGGAGTGATTTGGCCACCTTGTAAACAATGCCCGTGACAGATGGTTGAATATCTATCTATTCAGAGGTTGCTAATAGAAGTATTATGGCAAACCTTGGATTTTGCTAATCCACAGATTCTAAACCTGCACAAAAGATACATGGCAAGGTTAACTCAGACACCAAAGAGCATAAATAAAACCTACACATCTGGAGACATGAATTAGTACTTCCTTAGTCTTATTTAATGTGGATCATTAGAAGAACAAGAAATATATGACAGCTGATTTTTAAAGTGACTTTCTGTCTGCTCCACTGACCTTTATTTTGAATAGAATGTATGAATTAATGCAGAACCACACTGCAGTCAATCCTCTCCTACTACCTTCCCAAAGAGAGGGGGAAAAGTTCTTGAATGCTCATCTATTTAAAATTCTGCTTGTATTAAAAGAGTACAGGAAGAAACATTAACTTTCATTGTAGGGTTTCACAACTGGGCTAAAATCTAAAGAAGACAGAAGCTGGTAGCACAGCACGGAACAGCACTCTGCCCATCAGTTCTAATGGGTTGACTCAAAGAATAGGACATCAGATAAGAAATGTGCCAGAATTGGACTCTGAAAAAAATTTATTTGACCACAAATTTCTGTAGCTGAAAAACATTCTATTTATTTATCATAAAAAATCAAACAACCCAATAAAAAACAATTTTTGGCACAAGCTACATGAGTACCTGATAACTAGTTGCTGTTCCCAGTGGAAGGAAACTCTTCCTACTCAGGCTATTAAAAGAAGTTTCTAAACCCTCAAGCAACAATTTCAACAGCAAAACAAGAATGAATGGTTATCATTAGTAAAACTAAAATGCAGTGTTTGCTAGAAGATGAGATCTTGTCGCTGTTGAGCGCTAGCCGAGTGCAAGAACCAAACTGGATCGGGTGAGGCGGAATTCTGATTTTATTATTTAATTCTAAAACTTATATAGACTTTTAAAAGTTTCTCTGGATTGGGTCAATTCAAAACCTCCCCCTAGGCCCATAGGCCAGGTAGAACTGCCCATCTTTCCAGAGACAGTTTCAATAACATCCAAACCTTATCTTTATTTATAGAACACAGGGAGAAGAAGAGAAAAATTCCCATGGGAAAGAATCTGTGCTACCACAAGATCTCAGGTGTTATTTCAAAGTTTAGCTAAAAGGATGTATTCAGATCAAGAGTTCATGCTTGCAGTCCATCTTCCTAGCCATCATTCTACCTCTTCTTAATTGTATCTGAGCACCTAATAAAGACAAATTGATCCAAAGAATATAACCTTATCTCTTGAGGGCATTGCACCCAATTTTCAGGTAGAAAGTTGAAAAACTCACCAATGAGTGACTTGCCAAAAGATGTACAGAGAATAATTTATTGATGCCTGGAGTTTAAACCTCACTGCCTTAGCCAGCAGCTGCTTTACCACATAGTGGTGAATAAGGACTTAAAAAACATCTGCAGCAGAATATTATTTTCCCACATTATTTAAAAAATTTACTAGAGTAAATAGCATAGCAAAGCAACACAAGTGTAGCCACATGATGTCACATCAAAGATCCATCTAGCCCAGTATCCTACCTTCATCAGTGACTGAAAATAGATGTTGAGAACTGTCACAAAAGCTGGAATATCCTTCTACTACCCTTCTACTCAGCACATTTTCTTGTCTGAACTTCCTAAACTGCATGTCAAAGCTATGTGGGAAAATTCTGGGGGCTTTCATATGTATTATGGACAAGCTATGACAATTCATCTCTAGTGTAAATCTGAGCTACATGGACTATTGCTAGCTGTCCTGCCAGATGACTTCCACACCTCTTCCATCAGAAGAGATTATCTATTTTGTTATCTATTGAACTCCTAACTCCATCAGATTTTTCAGGGATCTGCAAGTCAAAGAGGCTGGGTGTTGCTTCTTTAGAGATTAGGTTCCAGGTGATTCAATTTACTGTTGCCTGTTTGTAGCTGAGAAAATTCTGCCATCTGCTGGACAAAAGAAAATCCTCTCTGGTTCCTGCAGCTGAAACTATTCCTCTTCCTGCACCTCGTGTTCTTGTCTCATTGTTATTTCAGTACTTTTCTTTTTTTAATTTTAAAGTTTAAGATGGTTTAATTATCCTGTGTGCACAAAAATTTGTCTAAGTCATTTGTGTACATACACATGTTAATATCTCAGGTGTTAACTCTGTTTTTAATTCCCATTTCTATTTCACAGCGAGACAAACATAGCCTAACATCATTTGTACTAATTAGAAGCTGCATGTGGGGGAAAAAAAGCTTACTTCTGCATTGTTTATTACTTCTTGAGGTATAAGGTGACTTAATCTAGTACATTTCTAGAAAGCAGGGATTTCATGCTGACTAGAACAGAATAGAAGTAAATTAACTCAATAGTAGCACTCCAATCCAGTACAGCTCATTACTTATCACTTTGCAATTTCCCACTAGCTTATTCCTAGGAAGAAAGACCAACAATTCTACCTGTGCCTTTGTCTGGGAACAGAAATGGCTTTAGTCAGCTCTTCACATCCTGGTCAGTATCGCAGGTGAACTGAGCCACTTGAACAAAGCACTTGTCACAGCAGACACTTTTTCATTCTTTAGAGGCCATCTAAGACTGCAAACAAGGAGAAGCCCCTGAACTCCATTACCTCCTGGGAGGTTTGACACCATTTTTTCTTGGAGCACACAGCAAATGCAGTGCTGACCCATGCACCACCTGTCCTGTGCAGCGAAAGGAATGCTGTGGAGGACTAACATGGGCTGGCTGTTTTGGGGGACAAGATACCTCACCAAGAATCTGTTTCTTTGGGATGCTTTTCACAACCAGCCTTCTTCAAGACCCCAAACCAGTACAGAATATGTGCCCATTACATATTTAAAGCCTGGTAACCATTTCTCTCTGTCTATCTTGCCAGCCTGGTATCTGTTTCAGCACGATTCAAGTTATCTGAAGGACAAACACATTATGGTGACACTCCTGTCCATGTGAGTGCCTTCAATGGCAGACCCTGATTAAAGAAGACAGAAGGCTGGCATATTTGCCATCCCTCCCACATGGTGTCTGTGTCCTGTGTTAAACACAGGACACCAGCTCTTAGAAGCAAGCACACAAACATGCCCGCAAGCCTGATCTTGCACCCTGGCTCCATCTGCCAAGGCTTTGATGGATGCATTGGTTGGAGTCAGAGCAACAGTTATGGCCCTCTTCTATGCTACTTCTCCAGCAGCCCCATCCTGACTCCTGCAGCAAGCCCGAGAGCAAAGACACCAGGAATGCATTCTTGGATGGGTCTGCTGGGGTCACACGGAGATTGGCTGCCTCACAGACTTTTACTGCAACTCTACCTACCCTTTTACCCATGTAAGTACTAGTGGTATTTCTCTTGCAGGTAACCCTAGCTTTTGCGCTATGATAGAGCATAACAAAAACCAGCAGGAAGTTAGGCAGGTGGAGAAGTTTTTTCCTCTATTCTTCCTCAGTTTCACTACTTAAGCCCCAAATGTAACCCCGATGTCCAACACATACCTATCTAGATACCAGTTTTTAAACACTATTTATGATGATATACAATATAAGAGTCAAACTCTTCCATAACTCTGCAAGTCAAAGGTTTAAAAAATACTATTTTATTCTTTCTACCACATGTAAAGCAAGAAAACCAAAGCAATGTGACTCATATTTTTAACACGGTTATTCTGCTTTAGTCATCTGCAGTAACATCATCAAAGGAAGCAGAATGATTTATAGGCTAATATATAGCTGTCTGCATTATGAAACAGCAAAAAAAAAAAAAAAAAAGGAGCACATGAAAACCCAGGAAGGTAGCTAAAATACTTTGATCTCATATATTATTTCTCTCTTCAAGTACATAAATGAAAACAGTAGGACTCTGTTTCACTCTGCATTCTGTAGATCTTTTACCTAGAATAATACACAGAATCATGTAAAAGGACCTTATTCTAACAATCTAAAATCCTTTCTTTGAAAAGGTGAAAATCCATCCAGCCCACTGCTTGTTCCTTCCAGGACAGCCGCAAAAAAAAAAAAAAAAAAAAAAAAAAAAAAAAAAAAAAAAAAAAAAAAAAAAAAAAAAAAAAAAAAAAAAAAAAAAAAAAAAAAAGATTTNAGAAAAAAAAAGAGAAAAAGATGTATTCTGCAGTGTATCCAAAGATGGAATAATGTAACTCTGGCAGATCATTGAGTTCTAGGGAATTTTCTTCAAAATGGAAGTCAAGCACGTGCTGACAGGGAATGAGGGCTCTGGGAGATTTTATTACAAAGTTACAGCCTGGAATGGTAGTTGCAAGATGTGCCTTCACTCATTTCTATTCTGTGCACTTGCAGCAATCCAGCAGTTACCATAAAACTTCTGCCTGACTGAAATGCATTGGGCATTAGGCAGGATGTTTTCCTTCTTATAAGATACTGCTGCAGATTGGAATTTCTTTTCGTTGTACAACTAGATCAGAATATAATGCTGGAGTCTCTTGATGCTTTACATTTTAACGGGAGTAGGGTTCTTCTGATCTAAAGCCACATACAGAATTGAAAAAAAATGCTAAAAAAATAGCTTGCACTAAAACAAGTCCCTTGGTGTGCATAAGGTATTCTAAAAAAGAACAGGGTAGATTTTCTCAGGGAGTGTCAGAAAGAAATATTGTAAATCATTTAAAACGCATATACGCAAGAAGATGCAGGAAAGATGTAAAAATAAAAAGCTGGAAGAAGCAGAACAGCTAATTCTTATGATGTTTAAGTGAGGATAGAAAATCCACACTAGAATCTTGCTTGCAGACACACCTGTATTACCCCAGCTAAATTATGACTTACATTGGTTTATCTGATGTAGCATCCCTACACAGACACCCACATAGATTTTATCAGCTATTTGTTTGGATAATCAACTTGATAAAAATCAACATAGAACAGCTTAGGGCTATGTACATATTGACCCACACTGGTATAATTAAACAATTTCTAAAAATGTCATTGAATTCTGTATATGGATATTACTTGAAATATCTTACTGGGTAGTGCTCACAGCAGCAAAAATCTCTTTTGAGGAATCCATTGCTAATGCTTCATTCTGGAAAGCAAGGTCAGAGAAAAATGCATTCTCTCTCATAGGCCTGTAAGTGAAATGACTAAGCACATCCTTGTTTTATAGCTGTTTGATCACTCTTGCTCCTCAGGCATCTGTGAACCTCAAAACCACTCAGGTTTATGCATGCAGGTTCATGCATCCCCAAAAAGTGGCATTGGAAGAACACTAGTGTTTGAGAAATGCAGTCAGAGCCAGGAAATGAGCAAGAGAAGGGTGCCTTTGCTGGCTTGTTTCAGTGCCTGGCCATATACAGTCCTCACCCAGTACTCTTACTTGCCTGAATCAGGACTGCTGCCTGAACACAGCACAGGGAATGTACCTGCACTGGGGATAAGCAGTGAGCAACAGTAAGGAAACAATAGGTGCCTTCTGAGATCAAAACAGGGATAATTTTAAAAGTAACATGCTAGTAAAACTGCTAGTAAAACATTCAGACACTGAAAATGTTCATTCCATTTCCAAATCATGTTAACGAGGTCACCATCATGAAAAATTTGTAAATATTTTAATTAGAAAAAAACCCCTGCACTCGGCAGTAGAAATGAGAATTCTCACTTGAGCCCGCCCTTGCCAAATCAGCAGAGTCCCTGCCTCCCACAGCCACTCAGTTTAGTCTTGCTTCAGCTACAGATGTCTTTTTCTCACCTACAAGTTCTTTTCCTCACATATCCTAAGGGTTTCTGTTCACCTTATTTCTTTCCTATAGCCTTTTCTCTCAGGCTGCAACTTCCCACATTGCTTGCTCTCTGTGCTGAGACAATTTTGAATACTCCCCTCATCTGGTGTCTTGCCCACCCCCGTTCACCCTCTCAAGTAAAAACTTCCTTGAACAAAACTCAACATGTAGCAGAACTAATCTGCTTTAATGTGATTTATTATAGACATGATTGTAGAAATCCAAGCCAAAGCCCAAAATACTTAACAAGCATCATGAAAATAGCTTCCTATTGCCAGCAACAGAGTAAGAAGCTGTGAATTCCTTTATTCTGACTGTTTATTGTTTATAGTAAGCAGGCAAGCACAGGGCTGACTGCAGGTGACTCCAGGCCAAACAGAACGATGGTGAGATTTGCCAGGATATGAATCCGTCATCACTCTCTCTCACTGAAGCACAGAAAAACAGGGAATGAGGGTTTCCTGTTTGATATCCCAGGCTTTTGAATAGCCCATTCTCTACCTCAATAAAAGTACAAAATGAAGTAGGCATTTCTTCCTGCAACAGACTGCTATCAAAATGATGAGGTATTGGTCTTCCTGAGGATTGAAAGTGTTGTGCTTTTTGGCAAAACCCTTGTTGTTTGAGATGAGCTTCCCTGCCACCTCGTAATGAGTTAAAATGCCCGAGATGCTGAAAGAAATAGCAGGCAGATGGTGCTAGTGATTTATGCATTGTCAGGCACAGAGGATAAGTGAGAGTGCTTATAGGAGCCAACTGCAGCTTTATACACCGATCCTACAGTCCATTCATTATATTAGGGCTTGACATCAGCAAGAGGAGCCTTCAGTACACAAGCAGCTGTGAACTATAGTGGAAGTGTACCAAGATCAGCTGTACTTTACTTAGCGCTTGGAGATACTGTGAGGACATTTCTATATTGTTATATTGCTTTTAACATGCAAATGCACTCTACAGTGAAACACAATGCATATTGCTTCTGAAAGGCCACCAGCCCATGCTTTGGGACATACCAAGCATGTGTTTCAAAACTGTTTTTCCTATGCACAGTAGAGATGGGTCCAAATTGTACTAATTCAGACAAGACTCACACTGTACCAAAACATTTGACTTAATTGTTTAGACTTGGAATTCAGGGTCAGGTCTGTCTACTTAACCAGACACTGACGGTGAAGGAGAAATCCCATGGCTTTCAGATAAGGGTAAAATCTTGGCCCCATGGAATTTAATCAGAAGTTTGATTAAATAGGGCTCCTATTTTAGTACTTCAGGATGGAAAGTTTTGACAACGCATTTTTGTTATCTCTCAGCCCCTGGCTTGTGGATCTGGGTAAGCAATATCACATTTGGGACTTAAACCAGCGAGAGGACTATTGCAGTGTAACCCTACAGCTCTTGAAAACTACAGGCTGGAAAACACTGAAGCAAATGTGGAAATTTATCAGAGAGACAATTTGTCCCTTAACTCAAAACACAAAGGGAGGGCCCAGAGGTAAAGCACATCTTCATTAATGCAGATAAATATTCTTGAAAAGTTCTGAGCAAGCTGGGACAGCCCTGACATGGAGGAAACGAGAAAATACAAACACTGCGGCATTAAGGCATTGTGGCATTAAGACACCAACTTAGCAAGGGAAAAAAAGAAAACCCACAGCAACCCCTCAACAACACCCTAAGGATAAACTTCTGAGAAATGTATTTCTGAAACTGTCCTTCACCTAAGGTCTCTGCAAATGCAGCAATAGAAGGAAAACGCCTTGTGCCTCTGAGGCTTTAGATTAAGATTGCTTAAGAAGGCAAGGCATTTTCACAACCCATCACCATCCTCACAGACTGGTATCACAACTAATGTTTGCAGCAGCACATGATTTGCAGAGATAGATAAAAACATGTATGTGAGAACTTTCTCTCTTTTTCAAGAAAAAACTTAGACTTCTGGGGACAAAAATAACTTAGCTACCACTTGATTACATTATTGTTCACAAGTGTTTGCACTAGTAGGGATGGAGTACCTGGAAGTATTTTGCCTTGGTTTTGGTTTTCACCACATAGGCCCATACATTGCAGATAGGTTTAGTAGGAGGCAGTCTCTCCCCATCATCAATAGGCTGATGGCTGCTTTTGGTAGACACAAAAATTGTATCAGATGGAAGACAGGGGAGGATATTTAGAGGCAAAAATGTGCAATTGCACCTAGATTTGGGTCGGATTTAATCAGTAGCATTTTAGAATTTTTCAGCTTAAAATTGTTTAAAAGCAACATTTTCTTTTCAGAATTTTTTGCACGTACATGAATAGTGGTATTAACAACTCTACAGCCTGCCTAGCCATTTTTGCAGTACCAGAGAAAACCATGGATTTACCAGAAAGAAAAGGTGTTCAAGACCTCTGTTACAGCTGGGGATGTCATGTAAAATGTTGGGGATATGCAGCCCCAGGGAGGCCTGAATGGAAGGAGGGAGAAGGGAAGGAGTCGTAGACAGGAGAGTGGCAGAGAGCAGTCATCAATCAAACACTACCTCCCCTAGGTCACTGCATGACCTGCAGTGAAATAGGAGACTAGGATGGAAGCAGAAGAGGTGTTTGGCCAAAGCAGAGCCTAAGGAAGGAAAAGTGTCTCTTAAAGTGTTTAATTATGTTCCCTCTTTTTTCCACCCAATACCTGAATCAGTGATCAGTAGTTGGTGCTAACTGGGAGTAAATAAAGTAAAAATTCCCTGAGTTGAGAGTGTTTCACCTGAAACAGGACAGAGAAAAAAAAACAACAAACCCTGTTATCCCCCCCTCCTTGCAATTCCAGGAAATTCAAAACTGCCTCCCCCCACTTTTTTATTCATCCTAGCAATGGGCTGGTTTCTCAGAGGCTCACAGGCTGGGTACCTACCAGCAGCTACCCTCCCATCTCCCACTTGCGCAGCCGTGCCCTTCACTGTCCCACTGCACCACATGCTCTCTCTTTCCATCTCATTTGCTTTCAGGTCTCAAGCCCACATTTTTTCTCCTGTTCCTATTCGTATGCCTCCCTCTGCTGTTTGTTTTTTTATTCTAGACTACACAGTTGTATCAGTCGTATGAAGTACAGCAGCTCAGAACACATTCTGCCAACAAACAGTGCTTTTCTGAGGGGTGCTGGGGAAGGCGCTGCTGGTTTTAGTCATATTCACAGTTATACTGTAATGATCACTCCATTGACTTAGCAGAACCCTATCCATGAAGGCAGGATTGAATTCAGAATCACTACAATTTATTAGAAGTAATCATCTAGGTTTAGACTCAGCCATTTTTAGTTATGAGAAGTATTTAATGGAGCTATTTGCTAAAAAACTATGTTTTTCAGTTTTCGGGATGCAATAAGCTTAAATCTACACCCATTCCCACTGGTGAAACTCACTTGGAATGGGTAGATTCACTTCTGTAGTATAAAGGTACCACAGTTCAGAATCAGGTCAGAAATACACACTGGAGAATAATGTAATAAAGTGTCCAATTGCAGTGGTTTTTTTCACTCGTATGTGTTCATGGTTACTGAAGAAAACTCACACTGTGTAAATGCTTTCCTTCAGCAAATAAGGGCTGTGGACTGGCTGGACTTCACAAAGTTGCCTCTACACAGGCAGAAACAGGAAAAAGCAGCATAACTATCACTAGCAGAGAACTTTCACATTTATTTCAATAAAGTACATGGAATTAAGGATACTATTATATTACCTTTAACCATTTTCTAAAATCCACAGGAGTCACTGTCAACATTTCTGTTTTTCAAACCAGAAAATTAGAATTCAGTGTATCTTATATTCCCACTTTACAGATGTTGTATGTAGATTGTATCTTTGTACTTACTAAAGTATTACCAAATTTAAAATATATGACAGTAACTTCCTTCCATTCAGAAAATTCCTCGGGTAGAGAAAAAGAGGGTACTTCCACATGATTTATTCTGATTTATTAATGCCAGCTGTTGCTCATTACCTTGTTATCTTCTAGGGATTACACACAGATAACTTATGCTGAGCTAGTTCTAGGAAGGGAAAAGGGGCTAAGGGTATTTTCCTTGGTTGTTTTCTTCTCCCCTTCCATCCTTTCAAAGGTGGCCACTGTGGTTGCCATTTCACAGGCCTCTAGAATTTCCCTCATCTTTGATAACGTATATTCTCTTCTGCAAATAAATAAAACGCTCAGGACTCAGGCTGCTGCTCATGGACAAGTTTCATGGCAACTGTACACACACAAATAAAACCTAAAAGGAAAAGACAGCTCAGATATTTCATAAGACAGAAATGCAGAGCCGTCTAGGCAACTTCCAACTAGATTTGCAGACAGCAAGGCTACAAGCAGAGAGGAATGACAAGAAGTTTCCTGTAGCTGGGGCAATGGTGAGCATACACATCATACTTCATTCGAGATGTTTACATCTATAAACATAGCTCTCAGCATATCAAGATCAGCCTGTCAAGGACCAGATGTGAGACACTGGCCTTTAACATATTAAGAAGATAGGAAAAACACAATGAAGAATGCAAAATAGAATTGCATGACATAGAAAGGACCTAAAAACACATGGGGTGTGTTACTTTTACATAGTTTTCTCTGCATCAGGCTATCTAATGATATAAACAAAGTATCAGATAACAGAGGAGCTGTGTGGTACAAGAGCTGAAAGAGAGAAAATTGCTTGAATTGCCTTTCCTTGATTAGAAAATGTTTCATAAGCTTCTGACAGGCTGGAGATCATGTAATCGCAACACACATTTGCAGAGGTGGATGGAGTCTTGATTCAATTTCCCTCTGCTAAATAAAAATCCAAACAAGACTCTGGGAGATGTCTGTGCTTTACGCTGAATTAATGAGTGTTCGTCTGTGAGAGGAAATCAAATGTGACAGTACACTTTCTTTGACAAAATCCCCCAAGCACTGACTATAGAACCACCCTGAACAGTGAATATATAAGTTTTTTATTCAGTAATGATGTGCTAGAGTCCAAGCATTTACAAGCTAAGTGAACTTAGCTATCTGCCAAGAAAATGAAGGAACTGAGACATGATCAACACTGCTTAAGGTTAAGATGAGGCCTGGAAATAGAATATGTTTCATGGATTATGCATTAAGGACGTACAATAGAAAGACATAAAACCTGCATTCATTAAGGGTATGAATCAAGCTGGCAGTCAAGGGCCAGGAGGGAGGCTTACAGCAAGACAGCATCTGCCAAGGACCAATTGCAGTTGTTGCTTCAGCTGAGGCATCATTCTCTACAGTTTGTCACAAGGGGACCATATTCATACCTATCATGGTCCAGCTGAATGGGCTTGCTTAGCCAACAACCCGAAATAGGTCTGAGAAAGGGAGGACCTGGACTCACTCTGAGTTAAATGAACTTTCTTCTTCCAAATTTAGGCTGGTATTGCATCCAATATAGAAGAGAGTTATTGAAAAAAATAAAACAAACTAAGGGTGAAAGAATCATCCCAGGCAACAAAAAGACTCAAAAAAGGCAACAGAGAAGAGAGCCTTGATAAAAAGCTTGTAATGGAGAGAACAGCGGATATTGCCCACTGACTTGACAAGGGACCAGAAAGAAACCTCACAGCTATGGAGGTCCCTTTCTCTCCCCACAAGTAGGCTCTGTCCTTTTGAAAGACAGGTTTATGACTTTTAAGTATATTTTCTTCCATTCTGTAACTGCGGAAAACACAACATATCAGCAAGAAATTCTGGAAAAGAAGGTTCAACCTGGAGCATCCTGATCTTAATGCATGCATGTCTTCCTTCCTTCCTGAAAAAATTGGCATGTGGTAAAGAAATTGTGCCTATGGGTTATCCCCAGCCAGCATCTTGGCCCCATGCAACTGCTCACTCACACACCCCACACGCCCTCCATGGGATGGAGAGAGAATCCAAAAGGTGAAAATGAGAAAACTTGTGGGTTGAGATAAAGAGGTTTTAATAGGGAGAACAAAAGCCACGCATATAAGCAAAGCAAAATAAGGAATTCATTCACTAGTTCCCAGCAGCAGGCAGAAAGAACTGACATTCCGTACAATGTGAATGTTTTACATCCTTCACGTTTACCATTTAGCGCAAGAGTTGATGCATTGCTGTTTTCTATTTCTTCAAATACCAAAACTAGTACAAAGAGATCTGAGAAAACTGACTGCAAAGGTGTGTGAGCTAAGTGGCAGGTGAAACACATGCACTAGGTATCCTTGCTGGAAGAACTCCCTCTCAACAGGATTACTGGATTAAAATCCTACTGATACAGCTAAATATAATCCTATCAAGCTCAGTTCACTGTACATGAGAAATGTGAAGTTCTCTACTTCACATGAGATGAAAGTTGGAGGCTAAAAACAGACATATGGGGGGAAGGAACTTCTCCAAGACAGAAGTGGAGCTGATACAGCAGATATTTAAAGAGGACTTGTCAGACAAGAGCATACTGAAAGCTGCAGAAATGACAAACCAGATCAGGGCTAAGAGTACTTGAACTGGTGATGCAAAAGAATAAAAATATGCAGGTACTTGAAAAATGCCTGAGTTGAATTAAAATCCTGTAACATCATGTCCTAAATAACTAAATATAATGCAGAAGATCAGGACTGACATATCTCATAGAGACAAGCTTAGACCTAAAGGAGGGAAGAACATTCTGCAGTGCCAAGGTCTGTGACAGAATGAGTAGTTCTGCGTCTAATAAAATAAAAATGTGCTCTAACAGTGGAAAACCAAGTTTGACTCTTATGTTAGTCCCGTGAAAGACTGGGGTAAATGACGGGTTACTGTAGCAAAAGTAATTTCCTAAGGATAGCCTTCATAACTGTGAAGAAATTGAAGACAGTGAGAATTATTGTGCTGTAAATAAGAAATACTTCAGATACCTGCCATACAGCTTTTAGAATCAAAGAGGAAATATTTTTATCTCATTTTTAATTAGCATAAATGTGCTGACTTTAAATTAGAGACTCAAATCATTAGCAATGTCAGTGGTTTTAAAGCTTCAAAACATTTCTTCTAAAACAACTGTGCAATACCAAACTCGATGATAAAAAGGCTACTTCTAAACATTGTTTCCTACCATGTACAATGTACTTACCACCCAATAATAATCCTTTCTAATTTTAAATAAAATGCTAATTTCACTAATGTCAGAATGCAGATAATTGCTCCAAAACACAAAGCTATGCAGTGAGGCCACAGGAGCTCAGGGGCCACAGAGCTGATGGCTCTATCAGCAGCACTAAGGCTCTCCCACAGAGGAGGGATCCAAAACTGAGCTTCTTTCCATCAGAACTGGCTAAAACCACTTTGAACATTTGCCTAAGAAGTTTTTTACTTCTCTGCCCAACCCCTGCTGCTTTTTAATTAAAACCAAGTTTCGTTAATTTGAATGAAGGTCTCAATTTTAACTTTTACTAAAAATTACTTTGTTTAAGCTGAGAACAAAAGCCTCTGTTGTCTTTGACAGATGTTGGAAGCTGAAACTTCTGGGAAGAGTAAGGAAGACAGCTTCCCTGAAAACACAAAATTGCTGTATTTTTCCTCTTCATATTTTTAATACCCTATTTCTGTTTTTTTTTTTCTGGTTTTGTTAATTTCCTCCATGTTGTCAGAGGTCTCTACGCCTGTAGATGTAGCAGGTAACTGCTATCCACTTCAGAGAAACCAAAAAATAAAGTGAGTGTGTGCAGAAGTCTCCCTTGCTAGGGCTTCAGAATTCTCACTTTACTTCAGACTCTGCTGTTGCTTTTAGTCTTTCTCTGTTTCCTTTTACAGTAAAGCCCCATATGGTGTGTGTTAACACTAGATAATAAGACAACACCCAGCAGGATTACAATGAATACCCTGTAGCAACTCTGCAAGTATGTTATCTGAGAATAATGCAAATTTTCTTCTTTTTGAACAGAGCTTGGTTTTGTTCCTATAGCATCGACCAGCCCTAATCACATGCATATCATAATCAAAGATATGCACAACCACAAAACAAAATACTCTGATTTCTTGTTGTTCACCTTCAACTCTGAAGTATTTTATCTTGTTTTCTGAGAACAGATGCACTTGGGAACTTACCCTGAGATGGTGGCACTGCCAGAAGCTCCCACACTCCAGGTGGAAGTTGTTCTTCCTGTGGCTCAGCTTCATGTCTAGCACACAGCTCTTCTGTCACCATTTCACCCCTCCTTTCGCAAGAGTTGAGTCAGGAAGGAGCAGCTGTAGGTAGCTGAGGTGAAAAGCTTGCTTCAATATATAATTGCAAATTTTATCCTGTAAGGAAAAATGGGACCAGATGAACTCTTGGTGCTCCTGAGTGCACTAATAAGCCTTAATGGCTCTAAGCAGCCTCATCTGCAGCTTCTACTTACACCCATAGGCCCAAGACCTCTATTTATGCACAGCCCTGGGCTCTCAGTTCTTATTTGAGCTGTGTTAGAAGAGTACTAAGTCTGTACTATAGTAATTCTTGATCCAAGTTTTGACCTGTGGACTGACCTCCTGGCTTGACATCAACCTTGTCTCATTGCCTTGGTGGTTGCTGGACTCGTCCTAACCACAACTGAGGGATTTTGCTCCTGGCTTCACCTTGGATCTCTGTCTTCACTGTGATATTGCCTTATGATCTGGACTTCTGGCTGACTGTGACTGTCTCTAGGTCTGTCTGGCTCAACTGAATGTGAGAGTGGGTCCTGGATGGTGAGGTACATTCTCTGACAGGTATCTTACCAATATTGGCTCCCTACTCACCTTTCCCTTAGGGAACACTCCTGTCTTCGCCATTCCCTGACAACCTCAAACATCAAACCCTTTAAGTTACTTGAATCCCTGCTGTTTTAAATGGGTTGGAAACATGCCCTATTAATTACAATTAAACTAATTAAATATGCCCTATTAATTAAAATTAATTTAATTAAAAGCCTATGTCAAAGATGGAACAGAGCTTTTCACCTTTCCTGGAGCAGTTTTCACATCCTGTTTCTGACCCTCATATTAACAGATTGGTAGCTGTGGTGTTTCTACAGGAAAAAAATAGATAATTATTTTATTCTGCTAGCTGTGGGCCTCCTGTTGGTTTATTCCTGGTCACAGATGTATACAGTGCAGGCAAATGCTTTCCCTAAAGCAGAGAAACCAGCTCTGGGATCCCCAGCGTAAGAAGGATCTTGACCTGCTGAAAAATGTCCAGAGGAACGCCATGAAGAGGATCAGAGGCATGGAGCACATCTCTTACGAGGCTGTGAGAGTTGGGGCTGTTCAGCACAGAGAAGAGAAGGCTTCAGTGAGACTTTATAGGACTTTCCAGTAGCTGAAGGGGATCGACAAGAAAGCTGGGAAAAGACTTTTTACAAGAGCATTTAGTGATAGGATAAAGAGGAATGGATTTAAACTGAATGAGGGCAGAATCAGACTAGATATAAAGAAGAAATTACATTTTCTTACAATGAAGGGTGTTAAAACACTGGAACAAGTTGTCCAGAGAGGTGGCTGTTGTATCATCCCTGTAAACATTCAAGGCCATGTTGGATGGGGCTGTGAGCAACCTGGTCTAGGTGGAAGTATCCCTGCACTTGGCAAGGGGTTTGGACGAGATGACATTTAAAGGCCCCTTCCAACCCAAACCATTCTATGATTCTCTGTATTTGGGGTGATAGTTAAGTATTTTTTCCATCTGATAGTCCTAAGGAGTGAGATGCAAACTCCCACTACTCATCAGTTCTCTGTGCCCTCAGATCTGAAGCTGTGATACTTTAAGGGTATTTCACCCTCATTTTCCCTATAAGAAATCCTTTAATGAAAAATATCTGAGACATAATTCAGCATTGTGCAACCCATGAAAACATCAGCATGTGTATGAGTCACTGTAAGCCCTGCGAGCAGAGGCCTGAGCTCTCCATAAACTCTCGCTGCTTTGGTGGGCTGCCAGCCTCCCCCTTCTATCTCAGACAAGAATTCAAGAACCCTATAAAGCTAGGAAAGCAGTCTAAGGAATAAGTAACAAGAGTTTACCAGTGCCCTCCAGGAGAAGCAAAAAGCACAGTGTGGATTCACCTGGCATACTCATTCAGCTGCACACAAGAGCCTGGTATCACATACTTTGTATATCTGAAACTGTGACCCCTCCATGGGTGTTTAGCACGACTTAAAGAATTCCATGTTTTTTATGGAGCTCTCAAAGTGTGAAAGTGTGAAATATGGTGTCCTTGAAAATAGCTTTTAAAGCATTGCTCTGTCACAAGGCAAGACATAAATGAGTCATGAATTGCACACATGCGCAGGACTGCTTCCCAAAGCTAGACCCAGTCTGCTGCAGACTACAACCACCCTTGTGAATTAAAGCTCCACAGTAAGAAAGCCTGGGTGAGTAGCTCTTGTCAGAGTGAATTATCTCATTCCAGAGCCCTCCTTTGGGAAGAAGTACTTTTAATTATAAAAAGCTTTGTACAAAGAAACTTCAATTTTGTTTTCATCATTAGATATGTTCTCCGTATTATTCAACATTGTATACCTCATTGCTGAGAAGACAAAGCAATCTTCCACAGCCAGGAATATGTACATATCCTTCTACAGAAGCATAAAAAAGTACTGAGGAAAGAACAGTTAGCCTTTCAATTAACTCTGATTCCAAGGAACAGAATGAAAAGATTGTGAGTGGAACATTAGCCCAAGATAATGGACTCCTAGTGACACTGCTACATAATTGAGATATAGCAGACGTTTTATGAAAATTGGACAGAGCAAAAAGACTTATTCTTGGAGTTGGAAACATTAATCCTTTGTCAACTTTTCTGCGTCATTCGTTGGGGGTCAGTGCTGAAGGTGCCAGATATCTTCTGAATGTACTGACAGTACTTTCCCTTGAAACAGAGTGAAGATGCTCTGCATTTTGCAACTGTTTTCAGTACTGTCAACTGGCAGGCAGTAACAACCTGAGGTACACGCTGATGTTACTTGGAATACAGTAATATATGTAAGTTGCTCATAGTGGTTCTTATTACCGAGGATGTGTTTAAAAGCGCTAGGAGAAGAGGAGGCTCAGGGGTAATATCATTGCTCTCTACAACTCCCTGAAAGCAGGGTGTAGCCAGGTGAGGGTCAGTCTCTTCTCCCAGCCAGCCAGCAACAAGACAAGAGGACACAGTCTTAAGCTGCACTAGGGAAGGTTTAAGTTGGACATTAAGAAGGATTTCTTCATAGAAAGGGTGATTATAAATAGGAGTGGGCTGGCCAGGGAGGTGGTGGAGCCACCGCCCGTCGTTGGAGGTGTTTAAGAAAAGACTGGATGTGGCACTTAGTGCCACGGTCTAATTGATATGGTGGTGTTGGGTCATAGGTTGGATTCGATGATCTCAGAGGTATTTTCCAACCAAATTGATTCTGTGATTCTGAGAAATCACATTTTGAGGTGACAAAAAAAGAGAAAAAAAGCAATGCGGGGTTCCTGTTGCGATGTTCATCTGAGACCACGTCTCCCGGTTTTTCGGGCACGCTTCAGACCGCATTTTATTTTTATTGCAACTACTTTTCGGCTGCCTAAGTTATCCCGTAACACCACGCCGGGTGACCGGTACAGCGCTGCCGCGCTACCTATGCCCGTACTTTTCCCTGCGTTCCGCGCAGCTCACGGTTCCCACCGGCAAGCCTAGGGCCGCTCGGAAGAGCGGGGATTTCTTTCGGCGGCCCCAGGACGCTATCCCCGGCGCTGCGGCAGCTCCCGCGCCCGTCCGCGCCCGTCCGCCCACGCGCAGCTCCCGCGGGGCGGGGCCGCCACCGTCCGNATTGCCGTGCGCGCACCCCGGGCCCGCCCGTGCCCGCCAGCCGCCGTTGGAAACCGGCCGCGTTAGATGCAGTTAAAATGTAGCTGCTGTGACTGCCGGTAACCTCTTTCTCCTCGCACTGGGATGATAGTCTTGTGCTGTAGCCGTGCCCTGGGGAGCGAAACCTAGTTATTGTCCCCGGTCCCGTGGCGCTGCCAGCCGCGCTTCTGTATCTCTATTAGCAGGCCTTGGAAATGGCTCACTTCCTAGAGAGCCTGGGCTCTACGGGGGTTTTGCTCAACGAACTCGGGGATCGTTCAGATGAGGTTCTCACGGTTGCTTGAAATAATAGTCTTCACAAATTGTGTGTTATGGCAGTGCGTTGTAATATTCTTTTCCTGAAAAGAGGAAAGCCATCAATTCAGTGTGTCACTAAAGATGTTTCTAACGTGTTTCGTGCTGCCACTGTCCAAACAAAACAGAGTTCTTGGGATTGAGATCAGGATACCTTTTAAAACCACTTGATTTTCATCTGCCAACTTCTATAACTTCAATTATTTCAACTTAATCATAGGAAATATAAATCTATTTGTTCTGTTAAGTGTTAATGCAATCGAGGCCCTGCTAATTCTTGTTAATTATGAACCTCAGTTTTGAAGTTTTGAAAAGACAGGAGTTAGTACTGAGTTGTTAGCCTGCAGTAAACATGATGGGCAGTAATGGAACTGTGTAAGGAGCGATGCTTCTGACTTGTCTTTGTCAGGTCTGTTGTTTGGCAAGTGAGAGTTTAGAGTTGATACAGCTCTGGTTTTAAGTGATGCGGAAAATATGAGAAGAACATAATTCCATTGTTGGCTGTCAAGTAACTGTAGAAGGGACTGGTGAAATTGTCTGTGTGCTGTATTGTTTTAGAATTCCCTGCAAGCTTCTGAGGTCATTTGTTGTTTTAGCTATGTACTAGTTTTTAGTCAAAACTCCTCAGCTTTGAAGTAATTTGTTTTATGATTATACAACTTTCCAAAACCTGGCCATAGAGCCCTCCTTTCCAGATGCTGATTTGATGTGTCTACTTCAGAACTGAAACTAGTTGGGGAAAAAAGAGATATGTGATTGTGGTCACTTGTGGACCCTTTGGCTCCTCTTTATTTTTATTTTTTTTTATTGTAGAGTTGTGAAGATCATAGAATCATTTTGCGTGGAAAAGACCCTAAAAATCATGTTATAAGTAAACCAAATTTGTCGAGGCTGATGTAGCTTAGACCTAGCGATAAATAATCTTTTTTCTGCTTTAATCGTGAGTCAGGGAAAGAGCTACTTTTAAACACGCTGCTTTGTCACATTAGTTAAAAAATTACTTTCTAGTAAAGGGGCATCCAGCTCGTATTTCTGCTGCATGTGTAAACCCCCAGAGTACCTCCAACTCTGTTCTATAAATGCTTGTTGATGTTCGTTAACTTCTACAACACAGGAATTTTCTGATATTTCAGGAAAAAATGTTGGCCTCATACACTTTTTACAGGAAACTGAATTGTGACAGAAAGTTGGACTTCTGTGCTCCTGTTCTTTTAATAGTGCTTGCTGTATTATCTCAGGTTTTGCTCCGAAGAGAAATAAAACACAGAAATGAAAGGAAAACAGTTTTGGGGG
Source organism: Aleadryas rufinucha (assembly GCA_013397815.1). Classification (NCBI taxonomy): domain Eukaryota; kingdom Metazoa; phylum Chordata; class Aves; order Passeriformes; genus Aleadryas; species Aleadryas rufinucha. The sequence goes on from VZTH01012257.1 coordinate 40,096, forward strand.
AAGGGAATTTTATTGAAGATTGCTCGTTTTTACATTGCCTTTTCTTAAATTCTGTTGAAGTGATCGAGAAAGGTCTGAGGCAATGCAGCACTTACCCATTTTCTTTTGTCTGGTCTGCTGTTACGCTTTCAAATAAATGGTTGTGCAACTACCTAGTAAAGAAACTATGCATACTTTGTATTCTGTGAAGTTGTGTTCCAGCCTCCTCTCCGTCCAGTAAATCTTTGCATAGAACACTCAGCCAAGTTTTAATGAACTGTGTCGAGTCAGTTGTTAGGCTTTCATCTCTTCACTGATTACTGTTTTACCACCTGCTTCCCCACTGCATTTCTCACAAATTCTGTTTCCTGAAACGTGCAGGAGACTTTCTAAGGGCCTTTTCTCTCTTCTCCCTTCTTGTGCTGTGTAATTCCTCTTGCTTTAGGCTGTCTGTCAGATAAGTTATCTCTTAGTCTTTTGGTCTTCTGTTTCAGAACAGGAAATAAATTTGTTGGAGAAATTGCATAATGTCGTATACTTAAAACTTCCCAATGGGCCAAGCAATGTGGTTTGTTTTAGTTCTTTTTGTTTCTTTTTAATGAACATGCATCAAGCTCTACATTACTCAAGTTTGTGATTAAACATAGAAGAACAATTTTTATTGTTCAACGAAACAGAGAATTGTGAAGAAAAACAGAAAAAGACCTTCTGTGAAGAGATAGTGATAGCTGTAGAAAACAGCATAGTCTTACTCCCTACATGTGTGGGTTTTTCTCCCGTCTATGCAATGTAATTAAAGTAGTACAAACATAGAAGTTGACGATCCTATTCTCCAAACTGTAACGTGAACATCTTGGTCAGGTAAATTGTGGTTTATAATAGAGTATGCTGTTAATAACCATCTTGCTTCTGCGACAGATGTACATTGGGAAGCAGAGGAGCAGTAGCAGAAAGCTTTTTGAGGGAGGGATTTGGATAGTCACTGTTTGTACAGGAAGAGTGAAGCAGCGTCGTCTTTGCCTAGGCTGTTTTGGTGAATTGGTGAGGAAGTTAAAAATACTACTTCTAAGTGTCAAACGATTCTTTAGATGACTTCCTGCGTGAACTGCCTTTACTGTTTGACATTTTTTTCCCCTCTCAGTATTCTGATGTGGTCATAACGATGTTGAATTAGTTAATCTTTTCTGTTTTGTTAGACAGCAGTTACAGTTAGCTTCTGTTAGAACATGTTGTTGATGCTAATACAGTTCAGAAATATATATCATTTAAGACAAAAGAAATGATGGGCACAGTCTTGGTCATTTGTTTTGTTTAAAGAAACCCAGCCCAACAAAAAACCCAACAGCAACAAAAAAATGTTTTTCCCAAAGCCTTTGATTCATTTTAGAGGACTGTCTCTGAATTTTGCTTGAGTGATTTCTTTTTCTGTTCTCTTGTCTTTTGGGTAGAGTTGATAATCTCTGTGTTTAGCTTCAGCTGGTCAATAGTTCCCTTCCCTCTGCTGCTTGCAGCTTTTCCACTAATACAGAGTCATGCTCTGAGTTTAAAGCTGGAGCTATGTGAAGGGCTTTGTAAGGCTCTTGCTTCTCTTGAAAGTGTGTGAGCAAATATTGAGACAAGTGTGTCTTGCACAAGTTTTTTAGGTGTTAGGTCTAGTAACCAGAAATTAGAAAGCAATAAGGTACTGACTTCAAAAAATTAATACTTCATGGTATTGATAATTGGTAGAGGAGATAGACTGTTGCTGGCTTGTGGACTAATTTGGACCCTGGACTTGAAGAATCTGCATTGTTTTGGGGATGTTTTTATAAATTAGCTTCTGATCAAGGAGGTAGTTTCTCTGCCTAAGAAACTCCATCATGTTAGATGCAGTAGAAACAGCTCTGTGTAGCTTTATCTTAAAACATATACTTGTCCAGCTTGTGGGAACAGCAAATTGCATGTTTTTCTGGTGACTTGTCTCATTTTGGTCATTTCATACTGTGGTAGAGAGCTTGATGGAGCTTGATGTTCTGAGACTAACACTGACTGTAAAAAGGAAGGCCTATGTACAGTGTTGAATCCTATAAATGCAGCAAGTGAAGTTTGGGAAAAAGTGCTCATAATAGGCCACTGATTAGCAGCAGATACGTTAAAAGTGTTTTATTCAGAGTAACTGCTTCTGGATTGTACACAGTTGAAATCTGGAGCAGTATTTTGCTATATTTGTTATAAAACAGTGTTTAATTCCATCTGTGCTCTACAAGAAGGAAATCTGTTGCAGATGTAACGTGTATAGTAGCATAAGAAGCCTCTTGAGAACAGCTAAAACTGTTTGACAGATGGTGAGAGGCATTTGGGAAGTAAGATTTTCACTTTGAGGAAATAGCTTGGACTTCTGGTGTTAGGAGAGGACTAAATAAACGTCGTTTTCTTCACATCCTTAATTGTGGATGTAAGGTTTTATCTCGGCTTGTTCCCTCAGCACAGGGTACGGCTCTGATCATTCATCCACTAAAAATGCTACATGTGTCTCTCTAGAAGTTCTTAACATTACAGTGACTTTGTCACAATATGGGAATGCATGTATCTGATCTTCCTTTTTTTTTTTCATTTAACCATTCATTCATCCATTTGAAAGTGTTCTCATTGCATCTAAGCTTGAGCTAGTTCATATGCTATCTGTATGTTCAGACATTTTCCAGTACATTAATCTTGTCACCCAGTGTTTGTGTTGCAGTACTGCAGAAGCTGTTAATATGACTATTCAGCTGAGATAAGGAAAACCAGCATGTTTCCTTCCAGAGTTATCTTTTTCTTGCCTGCAAACAGAAGCCATGGTATTTTGAAGGTTGTTTCAAAAGACCAGTGAGTTTCTTTTGAATAGGCTTGGACTTGGAAGTGCAAGTATAATACTGGTCATTTAAACATGTGAAAAAAATTTTGATTTAATTGAATGTTCTTGCTCAACTTAGGGAAGCATGTGTGTTGTAGGGATACTTTTTCTGGTTGACAGTTTTAGCTGTTTAAGGAATTACACATCAGAAGATAAGTGGGTTTTTTTAGAATTCACATGTTTAAAGCTGATAATAAGCAGGTGGTCTAGTAAACAGTCTTGGATACTTGACTGTGGCTTGGGCATTATTTATCTATTCCTAAGCATTCCCAAGGTTTAATAAATTAAAGGATACATTCCACCCCAAAGTAATGAATAATGCCCATGGATGGTTCACGTGGCTCTTCAACTAGCAGAAGCATCATTCCAAACCTGGCTTTGTCTCATGTACAGTAGGTCTTTTTCTAACTACCTAAGAGGGCCACGTCTCAGTGGTTGGCATATATTTCCTCAGAAATGTTCTTTAGATGTTGTATTTCTTACAGATGATTTGGAGAGTTAGGGCAAACAATTTATTACTTAGATCTGGATGGTGATACTTGAAAAGAGAGTCATAGTGTTGATACAAGATTTGTGAAAGCAAATTATAGATTTAGTTGGTGTCAAGATCATGAATTATAAAAGATTCCTGGCTTTATTCTAAAGGTGAAATGTGACATATTAAGATTCATGAAACATTTGGCCAGGCACACAGTAAGTTCATTTGCTTGAAATTTCATGTGGATTTTTTTTTCTAATTATTTCTAAGGCATGTAGTAAAAAGCATCCTTTATGGGCAAAGTGGATACTCTTTTTCAGTAAATATGGGTGACATTTGCTTCAATATTACACTGACCTAACTTTTTAGTTAATATATTCATATTTTATGGTCTTGCAATCTTCGCAGGTTTTAAAAAGAAGTGTGGTAATGCTCTAAATCTGTGATTAGATACTCCTTAAATGGCACTGAATTGAGAAACTTGAAACATTAGTTTCCCTGGTCTGGTTGCAGTGTAGTAGAAAAGATCACTTGGTGTGAGGATACGTGGTGACACATATAAGCTCTTTTCAGTACTAAATAGCATATTTTTTTCTTTTTTCTTCTTGCTTATTTAGTTCTGGTGTAAATAGCTGCTTATGGGTCACTGTTTTTTCTTTGAAGCAGGCCATGGCATGGTTTGTCTCTGCAGGGTATGAAAATACTGTAGAGTGTATGGCTGGAGTTAGGGAAAAATACTGTTCACATCCACATAAAGCTTTCAGAATAAATCCCAAGTTTGCCACCCCCTGTGCAAGCTGTTCCTTCCAGTCTCATCTCAGAGGCCCAAGAGACCTGCACTGTGCGTGGGGATGGGTGGGGGAGAGGAGCAGGGTAGGGGTTTTGTTCTTTGTGTGGTGGGATGCTGGTGCTGCCAGGAGAAGAGGAGACAGTTTATTTGCAGTGCGGGTTTTGGTGCAACTTGTGAACCTTTATGCTGCAGTAGTCAAGTACTGTTCTTTAGCACAGAAGGGATAGCTAGGATATTGTTTAGGCATTAAAGCAGTGAGTCTGCATAAACTGCAGTTCGTTGTTTGTCAACTGTGGGACCCACAAACAGCAGCACCATACTGTACCAGGAGAGCAGGTTTCCTATTGTTCCTCGCTGGAAAACTAGTCTAAGAGAAGAACTGAAACATACTAGAGTTTCAGTCTGAAACTCTAAATACATAACAAATACAAAACCAAATATTTAACATGGCTGTAGAAGGTCTCCAGTCTCCTTCCTCGCATCAGTTTACCTTTGTCTAATAAGAGCTCTGTTACAAGGCTTTTGATGTAATCAGAGTTCTTGTGATATTTCTTTCAGTACTTTTTCCAGTGGAAAGCAATCACAAGAACAAGTTTATTTGTGTCTCTGAACGGAACTGATCCAGTTTAGATATCCATTTGGAGCAGTGCAATTGATTGCATAATGCTTGGAAAATGTTTTGGTCTAAACAGATGTGTTATGGCAATGCATATAATGCAGTCTATGTTACTTGGGCCTGACTTTTAAGAGTGAACCACTTAGCTTTTTATTCTTCCTCATCCCCACTCTCACATGTGCAGTGTGAAAATGAGGCAGCTTATCTGCTTGATGGAGTAATTTATTTGTTCTTAGGTAGTTTACCATTGGTGCATCTCCTGGTTTGTAGAGGGGCACAGATAATTTTTGTGCTTCCTGTGTAGGAACATGTCAGTCGTGCTGACTCCTTGCCACCTACACCACAGCTGCTGAATGTGAAACTGCGTTTGTGTGCTTTAGTGAACACTGCCTCCGTAGAGTTACAACTGGAGCTAAACTAAATGTAAATTGTACGAGTGGTGCTGGGTGGAGGTGGTGTGAACCCCCAGAACTGCTTTGTTTCAGGCCGTGGTCATTTCCAGGTGAAGAGTACCTGTGAAGTCAGCCAAGTGCTCTTTTTCCCCAAGTAGGTGGATGTATAATTTAATTTTTTTGGCAGAAGTTGAATACTTTAATATGACTAATGCTAGTGTTGTTTTTTTCCCACAAGTCTTGGAAGCTGCTGTACTGCACTTTTTGAGGGACTCTTGGACACTCAAGATTACTGGATTTTTTTACAAAGAAGACTGAGTAAATTTAAAAAAAGAATATATATTTTAAGTACTTGAAACATGATGATTCTATTAATGCATAGTCCATGCATAAATATGGAATAAAGTATCCAAAGACATCATATTGGTACCTAAGGGAAGTGTTAACTTTTTCTAGTATACCAGTTCTAGAAATAGAGGAGTGGTTCTGAGTTGAAACATTAACAAGATGAAAGTGACAAGACTTGGAAGTGGCACAGCTATTGCTCCTTTGAGCAAGGAGCGTTTGAGTAATTATGAACATGTTTAATTCAAGTCTAGAGGAAACAAAGTTTGTCCAGATGCAGAGTTAAATAAAATAAAAGCTTAAATATTATTTGTTGAAGATGTCAAATAACAGCTAGTGTAAATGGCAGGGAAAACCACAAAGGGAAAGTTCTGTAGACTTGGGCCACAAATAGGCATCAGCTTGGTGTCAGTTCATTGTTTCTAATAGCTTGTTCTCCTTTTGGACAATATTGCCACATGGAGATACACCAGCTAAACTTGGTTAATAGTCTGCACTGTAAACTTGGGACAAATGGAGGGAAAATTTGGCTTTGACTCATCTCAGTGGGTTTATTACATGTACTGTACAACCACCATACGATTATTCTGGGTATATAATACCAATATAATTTTGGAAAACATGTTAAATATTGCTAGTATGACAGTACAGTTGAGTAACTGATTGTGCTGCAGCAGATGATGCAGACATGCTCTCTTCTCTTAATGCTCATTATTTTTAAAGCTCTCTTTCTCCTTTGGGAGGTGAAGAGAGAGGTCTCTGCAACAGGAGAAGTCATTTAGGTCTTGTATTGGGGAGCTAAAGGACAAGGTCTACAGGAAGAAATTTCCGTATCGATATTACTTTTTGGACTTGCATATTTTCCAGCTCACCAGATGGCTGATCATGAGTGATTCTCTGAATAAAAAATCTGCTCCTCTGCTCTTTCCATTTCTTATGAGGAGACCTTAAAATGCTTTGTGCTTCTCTGTCGTATTGCCTTCTGATTTTTGTCCCTGATAATATACTTTTCCAATTCAGGCAATGTCACAAAAGTTACGGTAATGTGGAGGAGAGGGAAAGGAGGAGGATTGAGGAATACTGTTAAATTCTTACCTGAAGTAGCAAGCAGATAGGGTTAATTTAGTGTCACTGAACATCTGGCCATGCTTTTTGTAGCTGATGTCTAACATACTTAAAGTGGATGTGATGTTAACATTACTAATGGAGGAGTATCTTTTGTGAATGAAGACCACTTGCATCACTTTCCTAACCTAATGGCATCTTCTTTACCATTGCTGAGGTGGTCTTTTTGCTTCTCTTCAGTCCATTTTTTTCTGTGTAAGTAGGATGGTGAGGGCTTCTTCTTGTTAGCTTTATTGAGGAAAAGACATCTGAGATTACTGCTTTTTCTTGTGAGATATGAGCTGTCTGCTTTGTCTGCTGTTCCAGCTACATTGCCTGTTCCAATTTCACTGGATACTTACCATCTGTCTTCTGCCTTGGTCTCCTACAAAAATCACTGTTAAAGTGCTGAAGGGAATTTTCTGTCTGATTTCTTGTAGCTCTAGGCACCATCTGACTAACTGTGGCTTTAGCTGTTTTTCAGGAGATTATGGTTTTAGAAGAGGGCATGAGCAACTAATATTGATACAGAAATTTCTTCTTGTAGACCTTGTCCTTTGGCTCCCAAATATAAGACCTAAATGACCCTTACAGTCTCTCCAGATAGATCAGACACTGTGAAGGATTACTAGCTGGAGGAGGGTTTATTTTTTTCTTTTCCTGAAGTGATATGCTTGCCAGTGTTACTCAGACAATGGTGTGGCTGTCTGGATGTGATACATGGCCTATGTAGTATCTGCTTCACTGCAAGGACTTGCTGAACCTGTAGAACATACTTTTCGTGTGTACATGTATATATTTACATAGGAAAGAGTGTCCTAGCAATACATTAGAAGGAGATAACCTGTAAACTGCTAGCTGGCAATTCTCAGTGCAGGGCTCCCAGCTGGGTTTTCAGCCTAACACAACAGTCGGGATAGCTGTGACCTGCAGTCCTTCATCTTATTTGCAGCCTCCTTTAGAAAAAAAGAACTGCTTGGTATGGGTAAGTAAAGCAACTTTGTTTATCTGTATGATGCAAATTGCAGACTTTGAAGGTATCTCTTAGCTTCAAATAATGTCTTTAAAAAAAAATCTAAATTGAATCTGCACAACACATAAAAAGTTACAATTCTAATGCTAAGGGTCTTAATGGGCGGTCTGTTGTGATCTGTTGGAGGCTGGAAGATTTATATTACAATAAGTATTTCCTCTGCTGAAATCACAGTTTTGTAATTTCTCATCAGTAATTAAAATGTACTCTTTGATTGTGCAGAGAAGCCAGTAAGCTAACATTTGGATCCTGTTTTGTACACAGAATTAAGGACCCCACACTAACCTACCTATGAAGATTTAGTGCTTGCTGTTTTTAAAAACAGTACCTTGATTCTAGCTTGCAAGCCTTGAAAAGGGTCAGGATAAACCTTAATGCAAACAACTGCAGTAAAAGATGTGGGATAGAAGGTCATCAGAGGAAAGCATGGACTTGAGGCCTGTGATACTAGCAAGCAGAAAGCATTTCCTGTACAGAAATTGCAATTCCATCTATTTAAATAGCACACAAAATTACTGAGTGTAAGCAGAATTTTTAAGACACAATTTTGAAATCATCAACAAGAATGAATGTTCTTCCTTGATGAAAAACGTTCTCCTTTGATTAAAATAAAAAGTCTACTAAGGCAAAGAAGCACCAAGCAGAAAGCTTATACATGATGATCAAGGTAGAATGCAGAACAGGGAGCAATGAGCTGCCCTATAAAGTGAAGGAAAAACTGGCGAAAAATATACCTGAGAGAGTGTACAGATGGCTCTGTACCATGTCAGCTACTTTAATTAAATATTAACTATACCCGCTTACTGTCAGTGCTTCAAAGAACACCGCTCAATATTCATCTCCATGCGCTAACAAGAATATTTTTCTTTGAAGCTTAATAATCAGTTTTTTTCAGTGTCATCAGCTCTGTTTGGTTGTCAGCTTGGAGCAGGGAAACGTACTTTCTTCTTATGTTAACTAAGAACTGGTGTGAGGAAATGAGGTCTGTGGTCTGAGAGCGCTTGGTTTTTGGTGGTTTTGCTTTGCTTTCTTTTTAAATTTGTAGAAGACCTCTGCTGTGGTCACTGTCAGATCACATGTTACAAGTTGTGCTACTTGGGTGTTCAGAGACATCTTCTTGTTGAATTAAAATAAGCTTTTGTACTTCTCCCTCTGTTTTTGGCTTATAAACAATATCTGTCTTCAGTAGACTTAAAAAGTGTCCTTGTATATTTTATTGTTGATTTCTCCCTTCTTCCTAAACAGAGCTTGATTTCTGTCAAAAAAGAAGATTAAAGATCTGGTAGGTGGTGGTTATTTTTCAAGCCTAACAATCGATGGCTGCATGTTGTACCATTTATTGAGTATAAATATTTACTTTTTGTTACTAATTGACCAGAAAAGAACTTGAATACACTTATTTTTACTATTTATTTTATCAGTTATGAAATTATATTTAATCTTTCTTTATGACATGAAGAAAACTGGATTTTTTTGCTTATGTTAAGTCACTTTCCTCTGTGATTGATAGATTGTTTTTGTAAATATAACCTACTTATGAACAGGAATTGTGTTATCTCTTAATGTAAATATACTGAAATAATCTCCATCTTATTAACTGCCATATTAGCAGCATAGATGGAATTGAGGCATGAACAGAATAAGGCAAAAGTCAACATTGACCTGTACTGTTTCAGTTGCTGTATTCTGTGAATGCTTCAAAGTATCACCTGTAGACTTTCATTCAAAAAGAGAAGAAATTATTTGTCTTTACATCCTATATAGATTAAATATTTGCCAATAAGAATCTCAGACAAATATACTGCAGATGTAGCTTTGCCTATCTTCCTGCATTTTTGTTCTTTTTTCCCTCACATGGATTTATTTCTGAACTCTGTTCCTTAATTATTCTGCATAATAATTCGTGGACTCCTTCTTCCTCTTATTACAGGTACAAGAATTCATTATGAGTATGAAATACTTACCAGCATGACACTTCTCATGCTGTGAACAGTTAGAAATCTTATCTTCCTGTCTTCTTCATCAGAACTCGCAACACTATCTTATGCATCAGGCTGATGAAGATCCAGCAGAAAAATTAGATGGCTTAGTCTGCTTTTGGAAGAAGGGACCAAGTAATTTTTCTGTAACACCATGGTCACTTGGTATTGCTGTGCAGCAACAGGAGGCTCAGGCTTCTCAAGCTGCTGGTTCTTTTGGGTTTTGGGTTTAATTTTAAACTTCAGGAAGCTAAGGCTTGTTGCGTTTTAAGAAAACAGTGTTAAGGGTAACTTCATTGTGGATTGTTCTTAAGAGCTAAAGACAATGAATTTTAGTTTGTTTTTTAATTCTGTATATGGAATATTGTCTGGCAGTTGACCTTTTGTCAATTTCATATGTAAAAAAGTGTTTGTGCTGGCAGCCCAGGAAGAGGAAAGGGAAATTAGAGTGAGAGAGACCTGGCATTGATCTCAATGTATAGTGTTCAAAAGTGGTGGCTGAAACATGTCTGAGGTATCACTCGTAAATTTGAACTGTGGTTCATTGTAGGCATTTTGTAGACATTTCTGTGGGTTTAAAAAAATGCATTAGTTTCCAGTGTTAGCTAATAATTTCATGTAAACAGTTTGGTGTTTTTGTAGTGTGGTTTGGTTGGGGGTTTTTTGACTGTTAGTTTCTTGTAAGTGATTAATACATAAACTGCTTGTTTAGCAGATATTCTATCTTACAAATGCAGATTTAAGAAGCTTGGGTTGTCTTTCTGGCCAAATGAGTAGAATCTGTTATGATTCATTTGGCTTTAAGGTCTTGGGGGAAATGTTGTGGAAGCAAGCTGTTGGCTCATAGAATAATTTTCTGAATACAGTTTAGTGCCTTCATAGAGATTGTGTTTGAATTTGTGCCTCTGTCTGTAAACTTTTGGATGGAGGGAAGGAAGAAAGGGATGTGAGGTTTTTTTTGTGTTTTTTTTTGTTGTTGTTTTTGTCAGGGAGCAGATGGTGTTTTAATGACTTGTAACTTGCTATAGCTGGCCACCTGCAATCTGCACAGTGTGTTCTGCAGCAGGGCAGCCCAGACAGGGGAAATTGTGGAGGAGTGAAAAGTAATTACTAAGCAAGTTTCATGTGAAGTCTTAGAAAAGGACCTGAGTGAAGGAAGGTGTGCATGTTGTCAGGGTTTTACTTTCAATCTGAAAGCTCCCACTGAATCCTTGCTCCCTTCTCCAGTGTCAAGGGTCCCAAGAGTTGAGTGGGGGGGAGAAGAAAAGAAATGATGAGGCTTTTTTATTACCACTCACAGGTGTAATAGGTACAATTTTCAAACTCCACTTAGCATCTGTCCTCTTCTTGTGACCCAATGCTGCTGTTGCCATCAGTACTGAACAAAAGCCCACTTGAGCTCTGGTGGCCTTAGTTGCCATCCTGTTACAGGGTCACATTTGCTTGAAATTTGTTCTGTGATTTTGAGAAAATACATTTATCTCCATGTTTGTCCTGCTGTAGTCATCTTTGAGATGATGGCTTTGTGTCATTAACTGTTTTGGTTATAATTGTCTAACACTTCTCAACATCTTTTCTCCATCCTAGCTTTATTCTATGTCCATAATAGTTTTATCTTTAGCCCCATGCACCTCTCTCTCCTTTCACTTAACCATATAGTAGCATATTTGTTTTTTCTTCTTTGCTGTTGTCCTGCCTGTCTTAGCAATTCAGAAACCTAGAAGTGTTCTTCTGTGTTCTTGTGCTTTGCTTCACTTTCTCTGGAGAAGAATACAGGTGTTCACTGATGGAGGCTTGCATGATGCATGAATATTTTGCATTTGTGACATTTTAAATGTCTCTACCTGAATCCCACGCATGGCAGACTTTGCTGCTTGCCTTACAAAGATCATGCTGTTGTAGCAGTGTGGGAGAAGCTGCAGTTCACGTGCCGATGTCAACGACTACTCCCTCCTCAAACAAATTACTGCAAGCATAAGCTATAAAGCAAAATTAGTAACACTCTGCTCCTCCCAATACTGAGTCCAGGGAGGTTGTTATCAGCATAAATTTATTTGCTCAACATTTTTAAGAGCCCTGCTGGTGATACTCTGGTGGAATGCAGTGGTATCAGTCTGCTCTCCATTACAGCCTTGGACTTTTTTTCCTAGGTTAATGAGGATGAAATATTATTGTGTCTTGGCTTCTACTCCTCCTTCATCACTGTTTCTGGTGTCTCATGCATCTTCTAGTTCCCAGCAAATGTTTTGCTGAGTAGCAAAGGCAGTAATTTTGATCTTCAGCAGGCTGTCCTTCCTCATAAGGAATGGAGATGCTAGACTCCTATGAATTCTGATTTGTGAGCATTACAAAGACAAGCTTGCATGCTCGGTGTCCTGGGAGCTAGTGTTATGTGCTTTGCTTGAGATGCATAATGAGGCTGACAGCTAGGAGATGGATTTTCTGGGGGAGCATTGAAATTGCTGTTGAGGTGGTTCCTAAAGCTACTGACTTGCTAGTGATTGAGTCATTTTTCTACCCATTATGAAACAGTGTGAACCCACCATGATGGTGGCATGGGATTTGCACAGTTTGCTCCTCAATCTGCTTCTGGCACATGCAGCAGAACACCTAAGAGTTGTAGCAATGGGATATAGCATACTTTGCTTTTGTCAACTCCTGCTAAAATTTTAGGAAGAAAGGGAATTGGAAGTCAAGGGTATATATATACTTGGATTCATGTTACTTGTGTTTTCCATGAGTGAGCGGTAGTTCATTGCTGTGAAGCTTGTGCTGGGCATGTTATGATGTGAACTGTCAGCTTCCAGACAAAAGTGTCTGCTTTTGGGGGGGTTCCACGTGGAAAGTGTGTTGCTGACAGACTAGAACTATATTTTAGTGTGAAACTGAATTGTGTCCTGTGCAGGCTATTATTTTCTGAAAGTGCCCCAATTTCAAGTAAAGTGAAAGCCCAGGCAATCCAGATGTACACACCTGCACTAGAACTGCACTTTCTAGTCAGGAATATGAGGTTACTGTGGAAAATTTGGTTTTATTTTGGTAATCGGAAATGAAATGTCTGAGTGGCTCAAATCTCATACACGGGGACAGTTTATTGTGGATCTCTGCTTTAAGGATGATCTCACCTGCAGTAACTTAACATATTTGTTTGACTGGCATTATGGTACATTTCTTTAGTCATCTGAGAAGGCTGCTTTTCAAATTAAAGCATTTTGCATACTTTCTTACCGTGTACGGTATGTTGTGGAAATGCTTGAACTCAAGATTCTTGAAGCACCCTTACAGCGTATTCCCTGTATTGCAGTCCTTAGCCCCAGGTCAGGGCAGGGTGGTGAGCTCTGTGAAATACTGCCATCTACAGCACTGTCAGGGATAACTGGACAGCAGCAAGAGAACTCCTTGGAAGTTTTAAGGCTTGAAATGTGCCTTAACTTGACATGAAGATGATTCTGACTTTTAGCCACCTCGTAAAGGACCTGTTTTCAAAATGAACAGAGAAGTTGAGCTTGTTGAAATACTCACAGATGCCTGTTAAGCAGATATAGTGTGTATATTTAAAAACAAATTTTAAAAATGGGGAAGAAAAAGTAATTAATGCCACTCTGAACTCCAGTAGTGAACTCCAGAAGTCATACTAAAATATAACACTGGAATATATCACTGGGAACAAAATTCCCATGTTAAAACTAAATAGTAACTGTAAAATGGTGCTCATCAGCTCAGATTCACTGAGAATCAGAAATCACTTTACCTACCTTTCCTTCTGTTGAACAAGTAAAGTTATGAAAAGAAATGTGATCATCACAGAGACACATGCATCTAAATTTCATGGCAAGTAGGCATGTGGGTTTTTTTTGTAAGAGGAAATATCTGTGATGTAGGAAAGAAGAAGTCAGAAAAATGAGAATTCCAGCTCCTTGTGCCTGTCTAGTTGTTCTGCTGATTTAAAAATGGCAGACATTAAAAAAGCAGGTTGGGTGACATAAATTATAAGTAGATTTCCTTGTCAGTAGTCAATCTAAAAGGCAGAATTAATGAAGGTACCTTACTGGGGAGAACCAAGTTAAGCCCTTTGAATGGAAATGGTACTGTACAATTAATATCTGTTGTTAAAGACAGCATGAAAAGGCAAAATCAAACTTGATAGCCCATCTAGATGATCTTTATCTTTTGTTTCTGTGGCTATTTTTTTCTGTTAAACCTTCGATTTTGCCTTCGTAAACCTTAAATGTTTCAGGATCTTCATGAAGAATGGAAGAATTTTTCAGTTCTTGTTAAAAAGTGATTTATTTATGAATTACGATTTTTACTAAAACAGCTAACAGATCCTTGAAGGTGTCTAAGGAGACAATTGTGCTATGCTTTTTTTTTTTTTGATTGAATGCTATTCTCCAGTCCCAAAGTAGACAGACTGCTTAGCATTTTAATTGGTTTTCAAGATGAATTCAGGTTTAATATTCAAGGCCAAAGACAGGGTTACGAAGGTTAATTATACTTATCAACATTTGGGAACAGTCAATTCTCATTGTATGTGAAGTGTTGGCATAGTGCTTTTTTCTTGGGGGGGAAATTGCTTGTTACTTCATGCTATAACTGGAATGCTTGTGTGCTTATCTTGGTTAGGTGATTTTGATGGGTGTCTCAGTTACTTTACAGTTTGGTGCTTATAAATGGCTTTGAAATATCTAGCTGGCTATTCACTTTTAATCTGGATTTTATTAAGTTAATAGCACTCCTGGACTTACAAGCCCTAATTTCATATTCCATGTCTGTTGCAGACAATTTGATATGAAAAAGCTGAAGTTGAGAATGTCACGGACTTTCTAGAAGCTGTCATGAGAGTGTAAAATGTGCCACTGTATTAAGAATTATTGCCTTGTGGTATTTTTTCTCAGGTTGTGATCATAGGAAGAGGACAGCTCATCCTTCTCTGAATTCTGTCGAGGGCTACAAAATGAAGGAATGAAATCCTTTCTAATAGGAAAGATTATGTATGCCAAGCTGTTTTTGAGATTAGAGGCTCTGCACGCTTGTTGCTGTCATTAAAATCAGTATTACATGTGCTTTTGCTTTACAATTTTGGAAAAAACACCCCAAACCAATAAATTTTTACTCTTCTACATGTTCACTGGACAAATCACACTTTTAAAAAGTTAAAGACTCTAGTTGTAACTACACTGTACCTGCTGAAGTTGACTGTTTTGTATCTGTGACAGCTGTTTTTGGATACTCAGTTAACAGTGGATTGAAAGGGCAGGACACAAGGTTCCTCCAGTTGCCCCTTGTAGCACTGCACATGGTTGGAAGCATGTACTGCCAGTTACTCTTATAGCTGCTCCTGCAGGAAGTCTAAATGGGTACCTGCAGTTTTCTTCCTTCTGACATCTCAGAGCAGTGTGTGAAAGTGAGCGTCAGAGATGGAATGTGCCCCAGGAACACACTCTGACTCTCTGGGTAGGTTGGGTCGTACATTTTTGTTCAGTTACAGCTTCTGAGCTATTGCTGCCTGGCTCCATTTACTTTGTAAAGCAT
The DNA here is from genome assembly GCA_013397815.1 of Aleadryas rufinucha. Classification (NCBI taxonomy): domain Eukaryota; kingdom Metazoa; phylum Chordata; class Aves; order Passeriformes; genus Aleadryas; species Aleadryas rufinucha. The sequence continues at coordinate 55,219 of VZTH01012257.1, forward strand.
GGAAATTAGCGTTTCATTCTTTTCCTACATGTTAGACTTGGAAATACACGTGTAAGCTGCCTTCAAGGGAATAAAATGTGTAACATGATACACAGAGGTGTAGTTAACTGCTTTGGCAGAGATACAGGGTATTGAATTGCTTTATGCTAATATTATCTTGGTAGTTAAGCTTGTGTTATCTTGGTATTGTGTGTGATTTTAAATTTGAAAGTAAATTATAAAATGCTGTTAACTGATAATTCTCGTCAGTTTGGGGACAATATTGGAATATTGTAATGCTGTGAAAGGGAAGGATGTAGGTTTTTTCTTTTAAAAAAGAAACACATTCCCTCTTGGAATTATTCTTTCCCTTATTTATAGTAAAAATAGCAATTCAATTTGTTTGAGCTCACAAGTATTGCATCCTTCCTTCGCAGCATTTGTGTCTGTCTTCTGTCTGACCCATCATTCCTCCACTATGTGATGTCTCTTGCCCTTTAACTAGCTCCTTTAACTTGCTGAGTATTGAGGGGCTGGACAGAGGATGGTGGGGAGGCAGGATTCAGAACTTCTTATCACACAGTCCTATGGGCTTGCACAACTGAGAGGATTGTATTCACTTTAAATCAGGTGTTCAAGCTATATGATGTCCCCATTAAAACATTTTATGGGAAAGAATTCCCAGTACTTGAGTAGACTGGGTGGAAGGGCAGGAGGAGGTGCCTTATCCATTAAATACTTGTTTAGCCTTGAACAGAATAATGCTTTGCCCAGGATGTCATTTTTTTTCCTCTGTTTTCTTCTCTGAAGCATTTCAAAAAACTTCCAAGGAAGTGTCAAGGCTTTGTTTTCCTGTCTGTGCTTACAACCACTCCCCGGCTGTCAAGGAACAGAACCCTTTATCCCAACCATGACACATACTCAATTGATTCAAGCAGAAAAAATAGTATCTTCTGTACTGGTCCCTGAAGCAGAACATTAAATGTACCCTGATAATATGCGGCTCTTGCTATGAAAAGTCTTGGTGTCTCCTTGCAGTACTGGGAGCAAAAAGCATTCTGCTCTTAAGAAATGGGATACATTTAATTTCTGTTCTTGATGAGGGCTGGCTTTGATCTGTGAAAGGCTTGACTTCTATTTTCATCTCTGTCAAAAATCATTTTTATATAAGTTGCTTGTTTGTTGCAAATAGTGTGAGCAGTGGCCTGACTTGCATTAGGCAGTGATATTGACCTGATTTCTGAGGGCTGTGAATTGCAGGGAAGTTGTCACTTGATGATGCTTGTAATTCTTCCATAACTGGTTGTTGTGGCAGGCCAGGTGCTTCTCATTGCCCAAAGAAATGTCATAGAGGAGCTTGTAATTTGTTAAATAGAAATGGGTAGGTAAACAAGAGGTTTATTGTTAGGTTACTTGCCAAGTCTGCAATGCAATAATATTGTACAGTTCCTGTGGATCAGGCTATATTGTTTAAATATTACTGTTTATCCTGTTAAACTAAAAGCTATGTGAGATTTTTGCAGCAGCTCCAAATCAAAGTTGATCAGCAGTTATGCAATAGCTTCAGAAGACAAGCTTGGATGTTTGGTGCTAAAAGCACTAGTTCTTGTTAAGCCTGTATGGAGTCTATTTGTAATATTTTTTTCCTGTATTTAAAAAAAACCCCACAGAACAAGAATGAAAAACCTCCCAAAAAACCCCCAACTTTCCTCCCTAGGATCCCCCAAAAAGCCTCACAAACCATAAACAAACCAACAAACACAAAAAACCAACCCTGCCAAAAACCCTATGAAAGATCCTGAATCGCGATCATGTAGAACAGTGCCAACATCTAAAAAGCAAAGTTGGGTTCATCAGCTCATTTTACTTCAGTGTTAGAGTAAAAAAAAAACAAACTTGGCAGAACCAATGGAAATCTGAATTAGACTTTCTAAAGCTTTTTAATAAACCATGATGTGTAAACCAGATACTATTGCTGCCTGTTTGAACCTGCTACTACTTTAAGTTAGGATTTCTAGGGTTTTTCCTCTTGCAGTAGGCTACTCTGACCTTTTGTTCTTAAATTCTTGTACAGATATCCTGTATCTTAAACTTGTGTAAACTACCTTCTAGCACTAGTCAAAAGAAATACAAATGAAGGCCATTTCTTATGTCATCAACTCTGTTTTAATATCAAGAAGAGACACTGCTGCTAAAATAAGAAAATTAATTTGTACATGAGAATAAACATAGGGTTCCTGTTTGAAATACCTGCATTTAAGCCTGCAGAAAGACCATTTTTTAGAAACCTCTCGCACAACATAACTGTATTACAGCCAACACAGCTCAACTGAAACTTGTTTCTCTGTGTTAAGTCTTCTTTCATATTTTTAATCTTGGAACTCGCATTGATTTTTCTATTTTATCATATTTCAGTTTAGAGCAGAAATTAGGATTGTAGTTACTCTCTTAACTGAGCTCCTGTGAAATGTATTCACGATGCTCATTAGAGAGGTAATCTCAGTTCCTACTTTGCTGAAACAGTCATTGGGGTACAGAAGTGATTCTGTACTGGTAGGTCTTTGGGAGATCTGACAATTAGGTTGTCCTTTCAACAAGTATGAAAGTTTAAAAGAGGCCTTAAGATTTCTTTCACCTCTTGAAAAGAAGTTGGGCATCCTTTTCAGTTCTCAGGGGCAGCAAAATACAGTGTGAAGGAAGGACTAAAAACCTAGTAGAATTGCTTTTAGAAAATTGGTCTTTGCACTCAAATTTTGGAGGTATAGTATTCATTTAATGGAAAATTTTATGGATTGATTTAGGAAGTCAGCTGCAATAGCATCTGATGTGGCAATGAAATGTCTGCATGTTGGTGCCTATCTGTCCAAGCAAAATCACTGCAGCTTCTGAGATACAAGAACTTTATGGTAGTTTAAGTTAACTTTTTAAATTTATTTGCAGTAGGTAAAAAGCACTCACCTAGTCACTTGTAGTTTATCTAGCACTTAATAACTCATCTGTAAGAATATGATTACTTGCAATCGTTTCTATTATACTCTCAGAATAGCTTTCTGAAACTTTATTTCTTACGAAGTAGATTGTATTCTTGACCTGCAGTCTCATTATAACTAAAATGTTTAGATACATCATTTGATGTATTAAAGTAGACTTCTAATATCCTCTTATTGAGGCTTTTTCAGCACAGTGAATTAATTCTTATATTCTTAAAATGTTTTTCATAGTCTTGGGTTTTGTTCTGGAAAGTTCCATGCAGAAGAAGTCCAGATCCATTTGCTCTCTCAGGAGGGCAACTGGTTCCACTTTGGCATCATAATCAGAAGGATTTGTTCTGCCCCCTCTCCATCTTGTCTGTGGAAACATCTCTGCTGACTTATCTTACTTTTTCATTTCAGAAAAACCTCTAACAACAACATTGCTTTTCCTTTTGCCTTGGCTTGATTCCCTTAATTTCCTGAAGTAGTTTCGAGTTAGTGTTGGGGGAGTCTGTAGTTGTAAACAGTCTGTGCTTACCCGGGGTGTTATGGTTGGAATGGAGGTGAGTGAAAAGGTGTCCCTCAGCTGTTCGGTACCACTGTGGCGCCTGACCTGCACAAGTCCCACGACCTAGCTCAGTTTAAATGATAGATATTTTGTGAGTGTCTGTTTAAAGTAATTTGCAATAGTGGGGATTCCTCTCAACAGAAGAGGGTTAGGGAGCACCCACACAAGACAGGTCTGCAGGCAGTTCAGAAAGACCTCAGCCACAGTGGGGAAAGAGGTGGTAAGGACCAGGTGTGGAGGACTGGTAATCTCCTAATCCCTTTCAGCTGTCTCTAGAAGAATGTGTCACACTGCCTCTTCATACAGCTGCTAAAATAACAGATAAGAAAGAGAGTACCATGTGAGAGACTATTATTAATAACTTTACGGATGTGAAAGAAAATGGCAGGGTGGAGTTCTATAACAAATATGGTTTGCAGTGTCTCTAACCACTTAGTTTAGTCTATCTTTTTTTCTTCAAAATCAAGACTTTCATTGGCCAATTTGACCTTGTATTAAGGTTGTGTGTGACACCCACTTAGTTATTTTGCTGGTTAGTACTGCAGCAAAATAACAAAAAGTAAATATGTAAGGATAGAATGCTAGATTTGATGTTGTAAGGTTTGAATACTTCTTTCCCTGCTTCACAGTGAAACAAATCTTAATATTTTATGAAGCTTCATAGGTTCTCTCTTAAATGAACAAAATCAGTGGTTTATAGCCTCTCTTATTTTTATGCTCAAAAGTTAGACTGAGCCCCAGGTAAAAATGGTTTGTGGAGGTGAAGTGTATAATGCTGCAGATAACTAGACACCTTTAAGTGAAGAAATAGACACTTTTACCATTAGGACCAACAACTCATTTGAATCATGGCAACAGTCTTGCAGAATACGTATCATGAAGACTGGGATAAGTGTGGGAGCTTTGAAGTGTGTTTCAATGGCCAAAGGGCTCCAGAACCCTAGGTACTCAAGCTTGTGGAGAGAACGTTAGGATTTATTACCTGCAGGTGGCTCTTAGCACCTTTTCTGTACTCCTTCATTTTTTTCAGGACAAGTTTGTCTGTGGAACACCAGTTTAAGGTAGTAATTATTAAAGTTGCAATGGATATTCAGAATTTTTTTTATACTTTCCTTGGCCTTTATTGCCATCTAACTCTCTCAAAATATAGATGAGGTATCTAGACTATGCCAGGTTTTTTCTAGATGAGAGATGTTTTAAGTCTGGCTTTCAAGCACTTCAACTTTCCTGTGTTTTTTTGGTGGTTTGGTATTTGATATTTTTTTCTCTTCTGAAAACAACAATACAGAAACAGAGGAAACAGCTTGCTCTGCATGTGGACTGTTTATTCAGGAAATGAGGAGGCAGGTGATGAAACTCAGAGTGGAAGGAAGTGTTTCATAAGGGTAGATTTGGTGGCTGATAGCATCAAATGATCACAATGTACTTGGGGGACTTGAGGGAGTTGTTGATTGTGGTGTGGTTATACTTGTAGCAGACTTTTGAGCATTCAAACATTGCAATTCGGAGTTAATGTAACTATGCAGTTTGTCATCTATGACTTCTCCTGTATAGTTACTGGTTTTGTCAAGCTCTCCTGTTTGGACTGACTTCACAGTAGAAGGAATTGAACCTAGAAATTTATTCAACTCTCAGATTTCTCTTCTAGAATTGCAGAATACAACCAGTTCCTAGTTCTTCCGAGTTCTTGTTAGTGTAAGATGCTTAGTGTGAGAGTTGAGAACAAGTTGTGATTTCTTTGCTTACCAGATCTTTTGCTGAATTTTTTGACTCTCCTCCATTTTTACCAGTAACTCTGCTTCAGTTCCTGCTTTCTTGGAACTGATCTCAACGAACATGGGGTACTTGGCATGCAGTGACTTTGTGTCATGTGCAAGAAGCTGGCCTGATCTGTAGCTTGATAATGAAGTGCACTTGGTGTGAAGACTTGTTAGCTGAGAAAGATGATCTGTGGCCTTGTGCTACAACCAGGAGGCTACTCTTCCTCTGGTGCACTGTATTCAAAGAGCCTTGGGAGTAAGACATGTACTTCTGTTATCTTCTGTGCAGTTGCTGCTCCCCCGGTGCATGGAGCAAAGTGAGTGCCTTCAGCAGTCATATGACAGCATGAAAGACATTTAGATTTTTTGAGAGTCTTGGTTTGATCACCCTAGTTAGAGTTAGGGTGTAGATTTCCTTTAATCTCTTAAAACTGATCCTATACTTCTTAGGAGTTACAGGTAGCTATAACTGTTAAAATTAGCTCTTAATGTCTAGGAAACTTATTCTTTTTGGTTTGTTTTAGCACTTAGATACCTTTCTCAAGAGTATTATCTTAAACTTCCTGATGGACCTTACAGAACGGCTTACCTAGAGTTCACCTGGCTATCCTGACATACCATTGAGCATGAGTCAGCAACATGCCCTTGCCATAAAGAAGGTGAATGGTATTCCTGAATGCATTAGACAAAGCATTGCCAGCAGGTTGAGAATAGTGATCCTTCCTCTCTACTCAGCACTGTTGAATTCATATCTGGGGTGTTGGGTACAGTTCAGGGCTCCCAAGTACAGGAGGGATGTGGATGTACTGGAGAGAGTCCAGTGAAAGGCTGTGAAGATGTTTAAAGGCCTAGATCACCTCTTTTGTGAGGAAAGGCTGAAAGAGCTGGATCTGTTTAGCCTGGAGAAGAGAAGGCTCAGGGGGAACTCATCAATGTATAAATACCTGAAGGGAGGGTATAACGGTGACAGATACAGGTTCTTTCCAGTGGTGCTCAGTGATGGTACAGGAGGCAATGGGCAACAACAGAAACATGGGAAGTTCATCCCAACATCAGGAACACTTTTTGACTTGGAGGGTGACCAGGCACTGGCACAGGTTGGCTAGGAGGGTTGGGTAGTCTTCATTCTTGGAGATACTCTGTCTAGACATCCTTCTCGTGTAGTCTTCATTCTTGGAGATACTCTGTCTAGACATCCTTCTCGTGTAGTCTTCATTCTTGGAGATACTCTGTCTAGACATCCTTCTCGTGTAGTCTTCATTCTTGGAGATACTCTGTCTAGACATCCTTCTCGTGTAGTCTTCATTCTTGGAGATACTCTGTCTAGACATCCTTCTCGTGTAGTCTTCATTCTTGGAGATACTCTGTCTAGACATCCTTCTCGTGTAGTCTTCATTCTTGGAGATACTCTGTCTAGACATCCTTCTCGTGTAGTCTTCATTCTTGGAGATACTCTGTCTAGACATCCTTCTCGTGTAGTCTTCATTCTTGGAGATACTCTGTCTAGACATCCTTCTCGTGTAGTCTTCATTCTTGGAGATACTCTGTCTAGACATCCTTCTCGTGTAGTCTTCATTCTTGGAGATACTCTGTCTAGACATCCTTCTCGTGTAGTCTTCATTCTTGGAGATACTCTGTCTAGACATCCTTCTCGTGTAGTCTTCATTCTTGGAGATACTCTGTCTAGACATCCTTCTCGTGTAGTCTTCATTCTTGGAGATACTCTGTCTAGACATCCTTCTCGTGTAGTCTTCATTCTTGGAGATACTCTGTCTAGACATCCTTCTCGTGTAGTCTTCATTCTTGGAGATACTCTGTCTAGACATCCTTCTCGTGTAGTCTTCATTCTTGGAGATACTCTGTCTAGACATCCTTCTCGTGTAGTCTTCATTCTTGGAGATACTCTGTCTAGACATCCTTCTCGTGTAGTCTTCATTCTTGGAGATACTCTGTCTAGACATCCTTCTCGTGTAGTCTTCATTCTTGGAGATACTCTGTCTAGACATCCTTCTCGTGTAGTCTTCATTCTTGGAGATACTCTGTCTAGACATCCTTCTCGTGTAGTCTTCATTCTTGGAGATACTCTGTCTAGACATCCTTCTCGTGTAGTCTTCATTCTTGGAGATACTCTGTCTAGACATCCTTCTCGTGTAGTCTTCATTCTTGGAGATACTCTGTCTAGACATCCTTCTCGTGTAGTCTTCATTCTTGGAGATACTCTGTCTAGACATCCTTCTCGTGTAGTCTTCATTCTTGGAGATACTCTGTCTAGACATCCTTCTCGTGTAGTCTTCATTCTTGGAGATACTCTGTCTAGACATCCTTCTCGTGTAGTCTTCATTCTTGGAGATACTCTGTCTAGACATCCTTCTCGTGTAGTCTTCATTCTTGGAGATACTCTGTCTAGACATCCTTCTCGTGTAGTCTTCATTCTTGGAGATACTCTGTCTAGACATCCTTCTCGTGTAGTCTTCATTCTTGGAGATACTCTGTCTAGACATCCTTCTCGTGTAGTCTTCATTCTTGGAGATACTCTGTCTAGACATCCTTCTCGTGTAGTCTTCATTCTTGGAGATACTCTGTCTAGACATCCTTCTCGTGTAGTCTTCATTCTTGGAGATACTCTGTCTAGACATCCTTCTCGTGTAGTCTTCATTCTTGGAGATACTCTGTCTAGACATCCTTCTCGTGTAGTCTTCATTCTTGGAGATACTCTGTCTAGACATCCTTCTCGTGTAGTCTTCATTCTTGGAGATACTCTGTCTAGACATCCTTCTCGTGTAGTCTTCATTCTTGGAGATACTCTGTCTAGACATCCTTCTCGTGTAGTCTTCATTCTTGGAGATACTCTGTCTAGACATCCTTCTCGTGTAGTCTTCATTCTTGGAGATACTCTGTCTAGACATCCTTCTCGTGTAGTCTTCATTCTTGGAGATACTCTGTCTAGACATCCTTCTCGTGTAGTCTTCATTCTTGGAACACTTTTTGACTTGGAGGGTGACCAGGCACTGGCACAGGTTGGCTAGGAGGGTTGTGTAGTCTTCATTCTTGGAGATACTCAAAAGCTGTCTAGACATCCTTCTGCAAAAGGGGCTTGGGCAAGATGACCTTCAGAGGTCTTCTCCTACCTCAACCATTCTCTGATTCCCTGTGAAATAGCATTTCTTTGGTACTGTTGTGACTCTGCCTTCCAGCTAGGACCTAGGTGAATTTTTATCCTTCTTCACATCAATGTAAGAAACTAGTTTTCTTTTCTGTTAATGTGCCTTGTCTTTGCTTGCTGCCACGTTGATCTTTAAAGTCAATATATTGTTATGCTTCATTTTAAAAGAGTTTACAGTATATTCTTATCTGATACTCATCTCAGACAATTTAAATGCTTTTACTTATTTTAGGCTTTAGGGAAAGAAGGCAGGCATCCAGCAGAGCTCGGGTCCATTTGGAAGTCAGAGCCCAGGAGCACACTTCCCTTTGGAAAGGCTGGGTCAGAAGGCAGCAGCCATTTCACCAGGCAGCCCAGTGGCAGGTCACGGTGAGGCTGGGCCTTGCCTGTGAGGTTTGGTGCTGGAGTGCAGGAGGGCACTGTGATCCTGTAACAGGTCACAGAACAGTATCGCAGTGCAAGTGCTGTATCTCATGACCGAAGGTGATAGTCCTTGGGAAGAATGCTAAAACCTGCCTATATAATACAGTATGCAGGTGTTCAAGTAACTTAGTCCATTGACTAGAAAGAAAATGTATTAGATTCAGGGGTCATCTCTACCACTTGCACTTTGTGGATGCTCTTTGGCTGAAATTCAGGAACTTGTGCAGGGACAGTGGGGACTCTTGATGAAACTCTTCAGATTTAGTGAAGTGCTTGAACTGAAGCTAATCTTGTGTGGGAGAAGGGGAAGAGGAGTCCTTTTGTGAATTGAATTATGATTTAATGTTATAAATATACTACCAGTAGGGTATTACTGCCACAGTGTCAGGGCTAAACTCTCTTGTGCCTGGAACAAATACCTTGTTTGGTGATGAGCTCTTGTTATGCTGGCAGAAAACGGGCCTTGCATTGCTTAATAACCCCTTTATTTAGTTGAACAAACATACCCTGCAGTAAAAGTTTTATGTAATCTGGTTAACATGGGGAATATGTAAGTCAATGCAGAACACTGCCATATCCACTTCACAGATCTCTATAGGGCTGAACAAAAGCTTGCTGCCACAGTTTCTCTCATGGCCAAGGCACCTAAGTTGTGCTGCTTTTGATCTGTGGTCTGTGTAACTGTATCTAGGAGAATATTGTGTAACAGTATAGTACTGAGACATCCATTTTATGGCTTTTGAAATTATTTTTTTTTGAATGGGCAGGAGTTGTCTTCTTACCTCTTCCAATAGATAGGACTTTTGAGCATGCCTGTGTGTAGATAGTTAGAAAAGATCCTGTTCATGTAGGGTAGTTACTTTCACTGATGAGTGTTTTGCTTTCCTTATGTGGGAGACTAAAGGAAGATTTTCCTATTCTCAAGGTGCAACCAACAGAAAACCAAGTTGTTACAAAAACTACCAATGACNAACGGTGACAGATACAGGTTCTTTCCAGTGGTGCTCAGTGATGGTACAGGAGGCAATGGGCAACAACAGAAACATGGGAAGTTCATCCCAACATCAGGAACACTTTTTGACTTGGAGGGTGACCAGGCACTGGCACAGGTTGGCTAGGAGGGTTGTGTAGTCTTCATTCTTGGAGATACTCAAAAGCTGTCTAGACATCCTTCTGCAAAAGGGGCTTGGGCAAGATGACCTTCAGAGGTCTTCTCCTACCTCAACCATTCTCTGATTCCCTGTGAAATAGCATTTCTTTGGTACTGTTGTGACTCTGCCTTCCAGCTAGGACCTAGGTGAATTTTTATCCTTCTTCACATCAATGTAAGAAACTAGTTTTCTTTTCTGTTAATGTGCCTTGTCTTTGCTTGCTGCCACGTTGATCTTTAAAGTCAATATATTGTTATGCTTCATTTTAAAAGAGTTTACAGTATATTCTTATCTGATACTCATCTCAGACAATTTAAATGCTTTTACTTATTTTAGGCTTTAGGGAAAGAAGGCAGGCATCCAGCAGAGCTCGGGTCCATTTGGAAGTCAGAGCCCAGGAGCACACTTCCCTTTGGAAAGGCTGGGTCAGAAGGCAGCAGCCATTTCACCAGGCAGCCCAGTGGCAGGTCACGGTGAGGCTGGGCCTTGCCTGTGAGGTTTGGTGCTGGAGTGCAGGAGGGCACTGTGATCCTGTAACAGGTCACAGAACAGTATCGCAGTGCAAGTGCTGTATCTCATGACCGAAGGTGATAGTCCTTGGGAAGAATGCTAAAACCTGCCTATATAATACAGTATGCAGGTGTTCAAGTAACTTAGTCCATTGACTAGAAAGAAAATGTATTAGATTCAGGGGTCATCTCTACCACTTGCACTTTGTGGCTGCTCTTTGGCTGAAATTCAGGAACTTGTGCAGGGACAGTGGGGACTCTTGATGAAACTCTTCAGATTTAGTGAAGTGCTTGAACTGAAGCTAATCTTGTGTGGGAGAAGGGGAAGAGGAGTCCTTTTGTGAATTGAATTATGATTTAATGTTATAAATATACTACCAGTAGGGTATTACTGCCACAGTGTCAGGGCTAAACTCTCTTGTGCCTGGAACAAATACCTTGTTTGGTGATGAGCTCTTGTTATGCTGGCAGAAAACGGGCCTTGCATTGCTTAATAACCCCTTTATTTAGTTGAACAAACATACCCTGCAGTAAAAGTTTTATGTAATCTGGTTAACATGGGGAATATGTAAGTCAATGCAGAACACTGCCATATCCACTTCACAGATCTCTATAGGGCTGAACAAAAGCTTGCTGCCACAGTTTCTCTCATGGCCAAGGCACCTAAGTTGTGCTGCTTTTGATCTGTGGTCTGTGTAACTGTATCTAGGAGAATATTGTGTAACAGTATAGTACTGAGACATCCATTTTATGGCTTTTGAAATTATTTTTTTTTGAATGGGCAGGAGTTGTCTTCTTACCTCTTCCAATAGATAGGACTTTTGAGCATGCCTGTGTGTAGATAGTTAGAAAAGATCCTGTTCATGTAGGGTAGTTACTTTCACTGATGAGTGTTTTGCTTTCCTTATGTGGGAGACTAAAGGAAGATTTTCCTATTCTCAAGGTGCAACAAACAGAAAACCAAGTTGTTACAAAAACTACCAATGACTGAAGCAATCTGTTAAAACCATAGAACCACAGAATGGTTTGGGTTGGAAGGGACCTTAAAAGATCATCTAGCTCCAACTTCCCTGCTTTGAGCAGGGACACCTTCCACTACATCAGGTTGCTCAAAGCCCCATCCACCCTGATCTTGACCACTTCCAGGGATGGGGCATCCACAGCTGCTCTGGGCTGCCTGTTCCAGTGCCTCACCACCCTCACAGTAAAGAATTTCTTTCTAATATCTAACATCAAATATAAACATTGCGAAAGCAGAGTAGACCTGTGAATGACCTGGTGGACTGACCTGCTGACCATGCTTCTTTTGATGCAGCCCAGGATACAGTTGGCTTTCTGGGCTGCAAGCACATGTTGCCAGGTCATGTCTAGCTTTTATCCACCAATATCCCCAATTTCTTTTCTGCAGGACTGTTCTCAACCTGTTCTCCACCCAGCCTTGGGTGTTTGTGCTTGCAAGTATTTGTCCTGGGGATTGCCCCAGTCCAGTTGCATGACCTTGCACCTTGCCTTGTTAAACTAACTTCCTGAGGTTCACACAGACCCAGGTCTGAAGTGTGCCAAGGTCCCTCTGGATGGCATCCCTTCCCTCCAGCTTGTCAGCTGCACCACACAGTTTGGTGTCATCTGCAAAAATAAGACGGAATACAGATGTTAACAGGACAGGTTATGGATTGTGTGATAAGAGGAAAACATTTCCCTTCTGCTTTAAATATGTGGTTTTGACCTGTTCAACCTTCTTCACAGTTGGAGAGAAAGAGCTTATTTTGTGGCAGGATTTGTCTGATTGGTAGAGGTGCTTTAAAGTAAGTAGTACCTTTGTGAGTGCCTGATTGTATCAGTTTTCTATAAAGGAAAAATCGCTGACTAGCTGGATGCCATTATAGAGTTATTTTCAAATAATTTTTTTTTTTGCATGTGCCCTCCTGAACACTTAAGCTTTTAAGAATTAAGATTGTGAAGGAACATTTGTTAATTAAAACCTCAAGCTGACCAAACTGCAAACACTTGTGAATGTTACAGAGAGCAGCAAAGGCATTTCATGAGTGTTCCCTAAAAGCTAAAAAAAACTCCCTAAATCAGTAAAATCATATATTTGGGGTTGTATCTTCAAATCTAATAGTTGGGTTAGCTAAAGCAGAAAAGAGCTTGCTTGCTTGTGGAAGCACCCTTCCTAATAACCTGGTTGCATTTACAAATAAATAAATAAATTCACCTTCCCTTCATTGGTTGGAAAGTTGTTTCAAAGCCTTGGGGCTCAGATGGTTAGAAGCATTCTGTAGTTTTCAAAATAAATCTGTTCTCCAGTTTCATACTTATTTGACTCTTTGGCAATATCCTTTTGCTGAGAGAGCCCTTTTCCTTCCTTTGTATTTATTTTGGCATATAACAGAAGCAATATTGTTCACTTTCAGCCTTCATTTTGCCAAGAAAAATAAGCCAAGCTGGCTGTCTACTCATAATCTAAACATCTTGGGGGAAGGTACTCCTTAACCATTTCTGCAGCTGCTTTACTGTTTAAACATGAGCATGTAGAATTTTTTCCTTCCCTTTTCCCAGAAAACTTCTCTGAAGCCTTTGGGACCCTGCTGGCTTATGAGTGTCTTTGGGACCACAGGTGACTATGAATGCTCAGAATTAGGCATTAGGGTACATTGTCTGATGGTTCTGCTCTTGACACTAAGATAAGGAAGGATGTAGTGTCTGTGGTCATGTGAACAAATGGAGGAGCAGAATACATCAGGAGCATTGACAATAAAAATTAAGAGTTAAAAAACGTCTGTTAAGTATAAAGATGGGTTAAAAGTGTTTTAGGCTGAATGTTCCTGTCAGCAAAGATCTGTTCCTTTGGATAACTTGAGTGTAGTTACAAGTTTGTGTAACTGAAAAAAGATGAAAAATGGCTTTAAATAGCAGTGCATACATCTGTTTGTAATGCCACTCATTTTTCATCCTATTTAAAAGAGTTTGGTGTTTCTGTAAATTGAATCTGCATGCAGTCTGGTGTTGCTGAGTTTCCTGCTAATAAGAGAACCTGAAACGGGTGTGTGGGGGAGAGATGACAAGGAACAGACATCAAAAATCATTACCCAATCTGCATCTCGTGTTTGAGTGTGGAAGGTAAGGGATGTAGTGCCTGCTGCTCTGGGAAAGAGCTTTGGGGTGAATTCCTCTTTCTGTGGTAATGACATCTTTCCTTTTATTAATGCAAATTAATCACTTGCAGTCATGTCCTTTCAGATGTCAACTGTTTCTAATTTACATGAGAACATCTGGCCATGTGCTTCCCAGTTATGTGCCTCCTCAGTTAATTACTCAGGTGCTTGAGCAAGGTCCTCCTCAGTTCGTTGGACTAAGTCATAGAAAACTTTTAACTTTGTAGTTTTGTTAGCACACAGTCATTTTGTTAAACTATTTTTTTAATGGTTCCTTTTGTGGTTTACTGGCATATGTTATGGTAATTTGCTAGAGTGTATTAATACTGTATGTTTTTTCCTGAGGGAAAATTCTAACTTGCTTTACATAATACAAAACCAAAAAGCAATTATAATAAAACATTGAAAGCAGTTGAATAAATTGTTATTCTTTATAGTGAGATTTGTTTTCATGAGTGTCTATTTCCTGAGACAGACCTTAAGATCCTGTGTATTCTGGTTATCTGTTTGCCTTTCTCCCATCCTCGTGCATTCAGGATGCTCTTCAGGTTCCCTGGAGGGACTGTGATGATTCTTCCCACTTCACCCTTCCATCTTCACTTAATCTGTTTTTACTAAACCTTGCCATTCTCCTGATGCATAGATTAAGTGCAATATGTTAAAAAAAAAATCACCATCTCCATGCTACCGCTGCTCTTGCTCAAGTGTTGGTTTAGCAACTGAGTTTGTAATTTAGCTGCTTCCTGCCCCCTCACCCCACCCAAAACAAAAGGAAAGAAAAAAATTGTCCTTGGGCTAATTCTCTGATCAAACCCTTGCTGTGGCTGGCAGGAAGGGCAGAGTGAGAGCGGCTTTGCAGAGGGTGGGACCCCACAGTGTTTTCTCCCTGTGCAATACTGGCTGTGCTGTTCCAAACAGGTAAGCACACAGCCTCCTCATCCACTACTGTCTTGTTTGATGGAGGTCTTGGAGAGAGAGGCAGAGCAATGGGCTGTAGCTGGGCATCTCAATAGGCTTCCCAGTTTGATCTACACCTCTCCTGAAACTCGCTTAACAAAACAATGGTTAAAGCTCTTTTTTCCATCAAGTTTTGCTTGATTCCAGAGTGTGTGCTTGTCTCACTAATGACTTCAAATATGCTGTGAATACTAAGATTCACTGTAGGTTTCATTCTCTTGCAAAAAAAGTAAATAGGAAGTGCTTGGAGAATGAGGCATTGCTTTCTGGCTGTGTGTGGTGACCCCCAGATGAGTGCCTGCTGTGCCACAGAAGGTGCTGGCTCACACATATTGTTTAAGTTCTGTGTTTTGGTTCCACAAAGCAATATGTGTCTGTTTCTGGAGTTATGCTGGGAAGCCCTCAATGCTGACTGCTCCAGAATAGCTTTGTTTTGTACCCAAACAGTTGGTGTGCACATGCCTGTGGGGTGGGAGCGGTGCTGCTGGCAACTCTGGAACAACGGGAAATACAGGGCAAAAGGTGTGCGTTTCTTTTTTTTGCATAACTCTTCCTTATTTGTAGAAGTAAATGCTTGCCTCTGTGAGTAGTTTTTGCTTTGGCCATTTTATTTGAAACTATTCTCTCCATTCCTAAGTTGATTTCTATGGGGAAATGTTCATGTTTTGTGAGGAACTGTAAAATGCAGAGGTCACCATGGAAACCTATTTACCCTCTTAAAACATAGGGGAGGAACGTGTAGCTCTAATGGATTTCAACCCTTGGAATTAAATTATTACATTTTTCTTTTCCTCTCTAGGATCTCGAGTAGCAGGATGGAAGAACTCTAACTGATAGAGACAGAGAACAGGCCCTTTCAACATGGAGAACATTCCAGTTGATGGGGAACTGGATAGAAATTCAGTGAGTAACTTAAGTGTGCCTTTGTGTAATGAGATGAATGTGAAGGTGCTTTTGCAGGGAGAGGGTTGAATGGCTTGAATCTGTTCACTTTTGGTTTGAACTGATACTTTTCTGGTGAATGCATTTGGAATATCATGTAGTATCATGTATCATTTACTAGATTCTCATGGCAAGAGGGCTGAATGTCAAAAAACTTTTGGATTTGATTTGATTTTTGGAGTTTGTCTGAGAGTCCCAAAGGAAAAAGATATTCCTCTCAGTCTAATTGGCACTTTGCTAGTTAGTGACTATGGACGATAGAAAAAATAATGTAGTTCTTGGTGGAATGAGGAGCAGAAAAGATAGAAGTGATAATTATATATTATGAGAGTAATCTGAGGTGTAAGAGTGATAACCTGTACTGATTATAAATTTTCTGAAGCAGTGAAGCTCTTTCTAAGCACAATTTAAAACCAGGAAAGGCTAGTGGGTATTATCATGCTTCATCATCATAAATGTTGGAACTATTGAAGAGTTTAGTTTTTCCACAAGCTGTGTTATGTAGAAGCACTCTAATAGCTGTAGCAGGAAATGTTTTATAGTTTCCAAAACCCTGCCTCCCAAAGGCAAAATAGGATACGTTTTCTGTAACTGAGGTGAAGGTCAACTTTAACACCACATTACTGACAAACTTTATTTGTGATAGTCAACTACTACATGGAGCTATTAATTTGATCAAGTGTTTTATTACTGTTTTTATCTTAAGTGATGAGTTTGGAGACAAACTATTTTGCAGTGCATTAAGAAAATTCTTGCTTTTTTTCTGTAATGAACAAATTCATTGGTTTGCTGCATGACCCATGCATCTATATCCCAGATGCAGCATACTATGAGTGTCAACTGTGCAGTAGGGTATTTTTATTTTTTAAAAAAATCCTGTCATTTCAGTTGCTGTGCTCCTTGTTTCCTCAAAATATATAAAAAAGTACCAGTTTACAAAACACTTCAAAGTAACGAAATGTGCTACTTTTCTTGTTGTGATATGCCTTTAGAATAGCATGATCTTAAGAAGGTACCTCAAAATGAGTCTCTGTTTTACCAAGACTCCTTTAGAAGAATGCGAGGTATAAGGATAGATTGCCTTTCATCCTATGTGCTTCTGAAGTGTCATCTCAGAATAATTTTTTTTTTAACTGATGGTAAATAGGTCACTCTAAGCATTTCTTATCAAAATATCAGCCAGTGGGATAATCGTCTGTCTTAATTGCAGTTACAATGTCAAGTTTTGTGTATTATACTACAGGTGTTTAAAATTTTTTTGAAAGCTTATTTGCAAGTCTAATATACTTGGCCTAGTGTATGTCATAGTGAAAAAAAAGAAAATTAAATATTAAAAATGCCATATATATTTTAAGAGAGATTGACCCAGTAATTATGAAGACCTTCAGTCAATGCAAATCCTGACACTTCCCAGAAATTTAAATTTTTTGGAATCTTGTTTAAAATTTTTCAGTATTCCAGACTTTTAGGTGCAATCTGGTTTCTTGTTTTTTTTTTTTTTTTAAGTTCTATTGTCATGATAAAATTAATGAAATACACGAGTAGCAATGTGCATGAGGAATACTGATCAACGGTTTTCTCCACTTTTAAGTCCTTTGGGATGTTTCTAGGAGGTGTCTGAAAAAACCTTTTTTAGAGGTGCTTTTTTGGCTTGCGTATAAATGAAGAACAGATGAGGAGATCACAGAACTTAATGCTGTGCTCTTTCCTTTCCAGAATCAGTATAGGCAGAAAAGTCTTATATTAAATGCTCTTCTTGTCTAACAATTAGGTTGATATGTACTGAATATAAATTTGAAGACAAAGGCTATGACAGCTCAGCAAGCTATTTTTGTAGTCTGACACCATTAAAACAGTGCAAAATAATAGATGCTTTGCTTTGAGTTCTTGTTTGAGAACAGTTTTTGCCTACTTTTCTATAAAATAATGATTTAATCAAGTCTCACTGCCCCAGAACTTGGAACATGACATGGAAATGTATGGTATAAACCATTCGTCTTTGAAAAAATTTTTTTTAGTAATTTTTAGTCATTTCTAATTTTTGCTAAAATATATATTTAATAAATAATTCGCCTGTGATATAATTTGTACAGTCAGTGTCAGTCCTTGCTACTTAATACATCAAGAGATATAAAAGTACCTTTTTTCCTTGAAGGATTGAATAGAGGTCCTTTTTATTGATCAGATTTGTAGATTGGGTCAGTGGTCCTGAATTTAAATCTAAGTGAATTAATTTTAATGGTTTACATGTATCAGAGACTGCCTTCAGGAAAAGTCTGTCTTCATCAAGGTGAAAACTCAAACTTGGCTTTAGAATGTTCATTTAAACTATTAAAAATTTAGCTGTATGTTTTGATTGTAAAACTAGTAAGTGTTTTTTAAGAACTTTTGTAGTATGAGATTCAGACATGGTAGTGTGACTTGTGCTTTTGCTTTTACCCTAATATTCAACAGGAAAAAGATTTTGTTTTTTAGGAGAACTTGGCAGATATAACTTAAAGTTTAGTAGCAGTTGTTTATTTCTGAGAAATGAACATCTAAAAATAGTGCTTTTTTGAAGCACATGAGCTGCCTTTGTATAAAAACAGAATTACAGCTGCTGTCTCATGTGATGCTGTATATTGCTGGGTTTATATTGCTGGTTTTACTTCTTAGTCAAAAACTTTA
The DNA here is from genome assembly GCA_013397815.1 of Aleadryas rufinucha. Lineage (NCBI taxonomy): Eukaryota > Metazoa > Chordata > Aves > Passeriformes > Aleadryas > Aleadryas rufinucha. The sequence continues at coordinate 73,465 of VZTH01012257.1, forward strand.
CTGGGAGGAGGACTAGGCTTTATATATTTTGGTAGCAACATTTTAAAGTAATTGTGCCTCTGTAGAAGCAAAATTGGTCACGTAGTGTTGAGAACCTGTCAGAGGACTTGTTCTGTAATCAAAGTCATCAATTATATAATGTGAAAATAAGGGGAGGCTGTGCTTCTGGAAATATGTGTATGTTTCTCTTAATGTTGTATGTTTAGGATAAGAGTTGTGGGTGATGATGGACAAGAATGTCCTGAGGGCATTCTTTGCAGAGAAAACATTGAAGTAGTAAAACTGTCATGTTTTGTTCCCTTAGTGGTTTGGAACCCCAGTCTGCAGTGATAATGGATTGCAGATGATAGGGGTGCAGTAGGCCATTGGAAAATGAAGTGGTGTTTTTGGCCAAAATGGTCTCATTTCAGTACTTTAACATCTCGCACCAATGTTTAGAAATATACCTTGTGCAGGTTTTAGGTTAAGTACACAGACCCAAATACCTCTAATGAAGAGAGGGGGTTGAGCAGCAACAGAGGGAGTTTGGTGTGTAAACAGAATGTCTATTGGAGGAGATCAAGGACAGAGTTAGACAGGCTTGTGTTTCAGCCTCTGGCATAGAAGCTGTTTGTACCAGTTCATAGGATTAACCATGCAATGCTAAAATATTTACATGAAAAGCCCCTGCATCATCATCTCAGGTGACGGGTTGCCCTGCTCTCTGGTGTCATGTTGTATCTTGGCCAGGGCTGCCTGCGAGGCAGGCAGTGAGACAGGACCTGCTGCGGTGCCTTTTCACGCTTACTTCTTGCACACGTAAGTAACGCGCTGCGAGTGAACATCTGCCCGAGTCTCAGGTACTTCTGATCCCGTGTGTCTGTTTACAAGGGATTTTTCCGGTTCCATTCTCTTGCTTTCCAACTCCCAGTGACAGACGAAGCAGCCCAGTGCTGAAGCTGTGCTCCCAGTCCTTCAGTCACTTGCTGGATCTCTGTGCAGTTTCTGCAGGCTTCTTGTTCTCTTGTCAGCCACTGTTCTCTTGAATCTAAAATCAGCAGAGGGTAGGACAGTTCCAGTCTGAACATAAATTGTTTCCTAGTCTGCAGTATGTTATCTGTACATTAAGAATAAACACTTTGCCTTGAAAGCCGTTGACTTCTTGAATATTTTTCATGCACTGTTACCCAGACCTGTCTGGTAAGTTCATGGGTTTCACTCTTTGACCTGAATTTGGTCTCTGGCAGGAATAGAAGGTTATTTGCCAAGTGTGCTTGTATTTTATTTCAGTTTTTCCTGTTCAATCAAGTCCTGTTCCAGAAAGTGCAGAATTATGAAAGAAGAGTTCCCTCACCTTTCCAATGATGTGTACTGCAATTGCTGTATATTCATTGCAGTACTTTGCATTTGCACATTGCCCTGTCAGTTTACAATTCAACACCCTTAGGCAGATGTGAGGGATAAAAAAAAATAAATCAGTGTTTTGAGATCAGGAGTGCAAGACAAGACTCCTGCTTGCAAAGATTTTGATTATGATTTTTCTTTTTTACATTTCCTGCTGTTAAGTCCTGATAAGAGAGGCAAGATTGAATCCTCTTTAAAGCAGAGCAAGGATTTCTCTACTTTATGGAGCACAAATTTTTTATTTGGGATATAGAAAACGTCATATTTGGATTTATTTTATTTTTAAGGAGGAAATGTTCATGCTGATCAGTATTCTTTTTTCTCCTTTTCTATTATTCACAGATTGCAATTGTTGTAAATCCTTTAAGACATAAGTGGAATTTGCCCTGTACAAGTACATGGCTGAGCACAGCAGGATCTTAGCCTTGATTGTGGTCTTGGTTAGCAAGGGTTTAAAAAATATTTCAGATCAAATATCAGAAAGGAGTACAGGCTATTTACTGTGCAGTTACTGTCCTTTAGTGCCTATATTTGATGCATTCAGGGGGAGAGAAATTATTTTTTTATACAACTTGTTTCTATGGAAGTACTTAGATATAAAATATCCTCTTGAATTTAAAACTGCACTGTTTTGCATCCTAAGCAATTTCATGTGTTACCTATGTTTGTAGATGAACTGAATCGGTAGCTTCTAAGTTTGTGTTTGTATGCAAAAGCAGGTAGGCTTGGATCTAGCATTAGTAGGTGCTTGCACATTACTGATGGCTTTAAAGGTTTTTTTCCTTCCAAAACACTTTTCTGAAAGTGGAGTGGTTTTGGAAACATTTTGTGTTATTTCAGCTTTCTTCAGCGCTTCAGTCTTTTGAAACCATACCAGCTTAAAATTTCTTTAAAAATGCTGTATATCAAGTCATACGAGCACTAAATTGCTGCTGGAGAGTTTCCACTCAGAAGAAGTGGTTGAGGCAGTTGCTGTTTACTAATGATGGCTTCTAATAATGGCTTTTCTATAAGCATATTTGTTAGATTTGTTGCTTCAACTTTTCTGAACTGCTGAGTCTCTTGAGGTCTTGCCTTTGGCACTGAGGTGCATGTTGTATTTTAGTTATGAACTAACACTGTTTTCATTGTCCTTCCTTCCCGCTGCTGCTGCTTTTTGTGCACTTGCTTCTTCCTGGCCTGGATTTTTATGTTTGCTGTTCTTCATTCCTCAATTGTATGTGTACACAGCATCATGGTGAGAACAGAGACTCTCCTGGACCATCAAGTAAGTGACTCCTCTCTCCTACATTGTTTGCACATGTGTTCATAGTAGTTAGCATATATCTTTGCTTATAGTTGCTGGGATAAATACTAGGTTTTCTTCTGTATTATAATTGAGAAGTTAAAGCATGATGAAAATTTGCTGTTGGAAAAGTATTTTGCCTGGCACGCCACTCATCCAAATGTTTCCCTACCTTAGCTTTTATTTTTTTAATGGGAAAAGTTTCTTCTTCACCTCTCCCAATTATGGCCAGGAAAAAAAATATTTTATGTTACTTATCTGGAAGAGAAAAAGCTATTTTTATCAGTTTGAAATGAAACCTTCAAATGCTATTTTAGTATAGATAGTCAAGATGTGGAAATAATGGTTCAGAAACAGTTTTTTATTTTTGAGCTTGTCTGTTTATAGTGCTATGTTATAGTGCTAAGTTCACTTAATGTCAATAATTTTACATATTCAGAACTGAACAGATGTGTATATATACTGTAATACTTCAGGATTGGATTTGGTGAGGTGCTAGGGAAAACTTCAGATGTATATATGTACTTACACGCAGCCAGAGGCTTACTGGTGCCATAGGTTTGTGGGCATTAATATAGTATGATTGGCAGAGCAATTTTGCCTGGGATTAAGACTTTGTGTATGTGGGAAAAAGAAAGGTGCAGGCACAAATTGTTTCTTTTTTCTATGAGAAGTCTGTGCAGAAGCTGTGGTCTTAGCTGATATGGCTTATTATAGACATTGAAAAACAATGTTGAATTGAATTGTAATAAATCTCTTCTTGTATATGATGTCCTTGTGCTATTTTCAGTGGTGTAGGCACTTTCACAGGCTCATTATAGAAACAGAGGAAGTGGGAATCTGACATTTCAGATTTTTTTTTCATAGCTTTACCTGAAATAAATTGGCTGTAGAGACCCTGATTTATGTTTCTTCTAAGGTATGAATTGTACTGACAAACTTTCATATTAGTAATTTGATGACCAGTAGGATGAACATGAACAAAATATGTATTTTCAAATCTCAGCAGTTCTGTTGATATTGAAATGTGCCCTTTAAAGAGTCACAAGGAGGCTTTGATATTTACTCTTTGATGTTTTTTCTCTAAAATAATGCCTTGTCTTCTCCCTCACCTCAGAACAAACATCTGAGCATTAGGGTGAGGCATTTTGCAGGAGGGGGGACAACTTCCTCTTAGTGGCTGCTATGGTCTGGATAAATAGTTATATTCTTAATTAATTAATTTCCATTTGTTTAGTACTTTTATAATGCTTTGTATAAAAAGGAGATTTAAAAACTCTCCCGCCAATTATTCTTCAGCTTTATAGATGGAATTTCTTGAAAACCCACTTGGTTTAAGAAGTTCACCTTGAATCCCCAGGCATGTAAAGTGCTTGCCACGTGGTATTCTGTATTAGGTGATACATAAACTCTGTTTTGTAAGAAAAGAGCCTTTCTGACCGTGCTAGGAGTTGTTGCAGGGCTTAATTGTCTCCCAATGAAGGAATATGAATTTAACAGTGAGCTCGAAGCTTGTAGTCCCGTTAGTGTGACTGAGTCACCACTGCTGAATGTAGCTCATGCTTTAGTAACACCTGTGTGCAGAGCTTGCTTACACTCCGGGTTACTGGCAAGTACTGCCTGAGAAATTACTGCATTGTGACAGCTTAAAGAAACCTTTGGAATTCCCAAAGCTTAAAGTTTAAAAAAAAGTTAGCAGTGCTGCGTGCTGCCCATTCACAAACAAGCCTTCTGCACAGGTCACTCAGGAGAGGGCTGCTAGTGCAGTTCCTGCTGTGGAGCCCATGGTGTCACCTGCTGCAGTGGCATGGGAGATGGCAGGGACACCTGAGAAATCCCATCCCTGTGGAAGCTAAGTGGCCAGTGGCTCATCAAAAGGACTTTTCAGCTAGTTGGCTGAAAGTTGGTCCTACTGCAGTGCTCTGTACACCTTAAATCTTTAAAACAAGTATAGCTCATGGTCCTTGCTCACTTTACCCATTTTGGGCAAACCTGGGGAGCAGCTGGTTTTTTACCTCCCTTTTATTTTCACATACCAGACTTTTTGTGGTACAGTCCCTTCCCAAGACTTCAGCAACTGCCCTGCTCCCCCCTTTCCCTTGTAGTTGCACAACAATACACAGCTAGTTAGGTACTACAAGAAGAGCAAAATCTGGCACTGCTTTGAAATACCGGCCTTCTGGCACTGGTAGACTTGAATTCTGAACTGGTAAAATGAGCTCATTGCCTCCCTTGTCCATTTCCTCACATATTTTTCCTCAGCAGCAGTTCACATAGAGTATAGTTTGTCTTGAGCAGAGCTTTAGATGATTTATCTGATGTAGAAAAATAATACAGATGGGTGTATTGCAATCCTTGCAGTCTTCACACAATAATTTAGGATGGGAAACACATTTAAGGATCATCATGTCCAACTGTTAACCTAGCATTGCCAAGTCCACCACTAAACCACTTCCCCAGGTGCCACATCTACACATCTTTTAAATACCTGCAGGATTGGTGACACTTCCCTGGGCAGCCTGTTCCAATGTTTGAGAACCCTTTTGGTGAAGAAATTTTTCTAATATCCAATCTAAACCTCTCATGCCACAACTTGAGGCTGTTTCCTCTTGTCCTGTCACTTGTTATGTGGGAGAAGCTGCCTTTCAGGTAGCTGTAGAGAACAGTAAGGTCTACCCTGAAACCCGTTTTCTCCAGGTTAAACAACCCCAGCTCCCTCAGCCATCCTCATCAGACTTGTGCTCCAGACCCTTCACTATCTTCCTTGCCCTTCTCTGGACACTCAAGCACCTTTTTATTTTTTCATACTGCTTTGTGTTCATTCCAGGTTTTGCTGCAAAATGTTTCCACTACTGTAATAATAGTAGTGATAAAGCTAAGAAGGCCTTTGTACTTTGCAGAGTCCATCCAGAGACTAGAACTTGTTTGGTTTGACTCAAATCTTCTGCTGAACTTTTAAGGAAAGCTTGGGAACTCTTAAAATCATCAGTGTTGTAAGTTCCAGTCTTTTCTTTAGTAAATATTGCTTGTTTCCCTCTTTGAACACTTTGTCAGTATATCTGCTTTCACATGACAGGTGTTACAGAGACAGTCATTCTTTGACTATGAAAAAAGGTACAGTTTTGTTGTGTGCAGCTTAAGGAAATTTACAGAAACTATAAAACTGGATGGCTGGCCAGGTTATCCTAGAAATAGGTAAGAAGACACTAGACAAGTTTTTCAGACTGATGAGGTTCCAGGAGAGTAACTCTTCTGCTTTAAGCCTTTGCCTCGACAGAATTTGTACATGATTTTTATTGCTAAGATTTGTTTCTTGTGATGTATATATAGACATTCATCTTAGCTGTCTGGGATGTTGGCACAGCTTGATCTGGCAAGCTGTTTCATGAGTTGGCTGAGTTGCAGCTAGTTAAACCAAAAGCTATCACAAAAGTGATAAAGAAAAGAAGGATTTCAAAAGATAAGCAACAGCTCAATGCTGTGTCTCTATTCAGTATCAGCCTTTCCAACCTCATGCTAGTTTTTGTTTTCATCTTCTGCCTCATGTCTTAGACCAGTCTTACTTACTGGCTTCTTTCTGCCATCCTCTCCAAAGCAAATATCTGGTTTGAAAACCTCAGTTTCTGGAATGAAATGTTTTGCAAGAGAGCAGTTGAAAACCAGTTTCATAAATAGCAGTGAAGTTGTTAACAGAAATCTATGCACAAGCACATAACATCATTGAATAAGCATCCATTTTGTATTTCAGCAGTGGTAACAAACAGTGATGAACAGCCTATAACTCCAGGAAAAATGAACCAGCATCAGGGAAAAGAAGGCTGTTTTACTCCAACCAAAGAGTTACTCCAACCATGTCTCAGTCCAGGAACTGCCCATAGTCATGGTAAGACAAAGTTATTTTTTCCAGATGTGTGAAAGAACTTAGATTCTGACTTTAATTATCTGTTCCAAAAATACTGGTCCAAAATCACTGCCTTTTACAATAAAGAGGTAAGGAAGAAAGCATATTGAAATTTTGTATGTAATTATTTGTAACTTTGTGTTAATCTGAAACGGGAAAAAAAGGCATTACGTGATGCACTAGTTTATTAAAGCGTGCTGTGATTTGTTTGGTGGGAGAACAGTCCACATGATGGTAAATGATTATTTGTGTGTAGGCCTGTAAAACCCATGGTAAAGTTCTTTTCTCAGTATTTAAATTGTATCTTTATGCAGCAGTATTATGATGTACCATGAGTGGAACTTTTTTGTAAAGATACTTTAACAATTACTTCTACTGAAAGAGCCTTCTCTTGAGAAAAAGAAAAAAAAAGAATAAAAAAAAGCAAATCTCAACACTACTTTTTGCCAGCTTTCACGCGGTCTGTCTGCCTTGCTAAAAACTTGCTGAAAACAAACTCTCTGTGGATCCATGAGAACTGACTGGATGGAAAGTGAAACTCATTAGTAGACCTGACATGCTGATAATCTATTCAAGAAACAAAAAACCAAGCAATAGTTGCTCCCCTTGTGCTTATTTCCATTTGAAACTACTTGCATTCTTATTGCCTAGGAAATCATTAGACATCTTTCTTTGGGTGTGTGAAGTTCTTAGTGAAAACTTCAGGCTTTTAAAATTAATATTCTCTCCCCTTTTACTATTGGCAGCCATGCTAATCATCCATGCTTCCTTTAGTTTTGTTCATGAGCAGTGTTCCTGACATGGCTTTATATTTTTTACTGGTTTTGGTATGAGTCTCCCTAACTCCCATAGCTTGCTTTGTCAAAGTAATATTAATGTTTCAGTGTAATAAAGGTACTTTATTACAGTGTCTTAGGTAACTTTGAATCATAATCCTCTTTTCCCATTCAGTACTATTTAGATAAGAAAAAACCTTTGATGGAAAGACAGTTGTTACTGTGCTGAATCTGGTAGTATTTTAGTGTATTTTTAAAGTTATTATGGTAGTATTTTTGGTACTACACACAGCTAGCTCAGACGTATTTTCTAATTCCTGGTGTTACCTCACTGGAACAGCACTTGATGTCCTCTGCCTTGTGTCAAACTTAGTCTGGAAATATTTTCTGTATAATATAACTTGTTTATAATTTTTATTATGTTGGAAGAACTTTTGGTTATTTTCTCTCTGTACTGTATTGTATCCTTTATTAGACAAATGCAGGAGTTATGTATTTGAATATTCTAATAAATTCTTCCTTTTAATATTGTTGTTCCCACTAATTTATAAAGTCAAACTTGTTTTTTTCAGGGCTTTCACTCATAGGAAAATCATTGAAATAGGCTTGAAAAGCACTAAGACTTGATTGCCCTCTGTCAAGCTCTTTGCAGATAATAAGTTTTCTCTCCACATTTTTTTTTCTTCTGAATATTTTAGGGCTTATATAAAAGTGAATTTAAGCCAGTTAAATGTATTTGTGCCTTTTTTAGCATTAATCATCACTGACTTAGTTTTCCAGGAGCACTACTAGAAATAAGGCTGTACTTTCATGAAACAAGAAATTTGGCTTGCATTAAATTTCAGTAGAGAAATGGTACAATGTGGGCTAGGCTTCAGCAACCCACAGTTACTGTCTTGCAGCCTATCTACAACCTGGGAGTTGATTTTTATGGAGTGGGTTGACCAACATTTAAAAACTGGGTGAATATTCGATGATGGTTATTCCTATGGCAAAATTACAGTGCTGGAGAAAATGTGAGCTAATTACATTGGAGAAAAAGAGATGATGTGGAAACCTGAGAAATATGAAGTAGAACAGAGCTTAAAGTGATGGAGCACTTGAGGCTGACTGTTGTAACTGAAATCCAGTTAACCAAGGTCTTTACGACGTACCTGCAGTACGGTATAATGAGACAGGGAATGTTTAGATGCAGAATTTGAAGGCATTTACGAGGAACTAAATGGAAACACTTTTAGTTGCTGTCACCTGAAGTCATCCTTAGGAGATCAGTAATGTAAATATAATTCAATATCATGCTAGGCACAGGACAACAGAGAATCAAAATAGAAAAATGTATGATACAGTCTACAAGGAGCTGATTAAATGTTCATAAGGGAGAACTGTGACACAGGTACTTAGCTTTTGCCTGTGGACAGTTGGATGTTGTGTAATGCCATTTGGCCACTTTTACCTAGGTTGTGTTTCCTGCTGCCTGAATAAAAACCACCTCTTTTGCAAGGCCACTTTGGTATAGAACTTGTAGCTCAAAATCAGGTGAGTCAGAATGAAACAAAGCCTGTGATGGGACAGTCTCTGGAACAACCAGCACTAACTTTGGTGTTAACGCAGAAACCACCATGGTGTCTGCCCAGCAGCTGTCTAGGGACCAGCATGCTCAAGTGACCATTTCTTGGAAAATCTGCTGGAACAAGCTTAATTTGTGTCTTCTGCTTGTGTTTTAAGTAAGAGCCTAATGACAATTATCACAAATGGGATTAAAACTACGCGAGTCTTAACATAAGGGAGGGCAGGTAAATATATAACATCAGTTTGAGCCACTGACTTCCTATTTGGAACAAAGAGAACCATGTAATATGTCAATGTTAAGTTGTAAGTGGTATGTATTTTACTGTTTTAGGTGCTCCTGTGCATAAATACAGTGTTTTCATTTGTGACCATAGCTCTGGATTTCAGAAAGCTTCTATTTTCCTGTACGTGGTTTCTTAGTTTAAGACATGTCTTCCTCCTTCCTCACTCCTGTCACTCTTGTGAGATGGAACTTAGTATGTTATCTGAGACAGAGACGGAGGGCTCCTTCTTGGAGTCCAATACAGATTTATTTTATAAATGTAGAGTACAGTTTGATCTGGCAGCATTGTCCAGTGATTGTTCAGCAAAAGTCTATTTAAAATGTCACTGTTCTATATAATCTTGTCATTGTTTTACAAAATATTTTTAAGATCCTTGAAGTTACGCAGTATTTTATTCTGAGGCTGAAGTATCTTACCTGTGACTGGCATGTGTAGGTGTGGAGGTCGCACTCACCTCCATAGAAAGCTTCAACAAGGTTTTTTGATGGAAATGTATTTTAAAAAAAGGGATGGTGGTGATTTTTCCTGTATGATTTTAACCTGTTTATTTAGAAAGTTTAGAATGTTAGTGGTCAGGTGCTAACTCGGCCATATATAGCATGATCCTGAGACTGGCTTTTAATTTTAATATTTGTGGATTTAATTTATATCTGCCTTGCCCATCAAGTAGTTAACTAGAGCATCAGAGTAGGCCAGTCCTGATCATAATGCTACAACTAATGTGTCTTGAACATACTGAATGATTTTACTATGTTTTTTGTTCAGTATTTTATTTAGATTTGTCAGACTTGGAATAGGTCCTAAATAATTCAGTAGGCTTTTGATGGAAACTTTAATGAGCTTGGGATCTTAGTTTTATCTGTAAAGCTTTTCTTATGTTTGTGGGATGGTGTGTCTTTAGGCTCAAGTGGGCAGCATAGACTTGCCAACTCACCAAGACCAAATTTTTAAGTGTAGTGCATATAGATGTTAGTACTTCTAAATCATCTTTCAGTTCTAGCAACTGACACAGAGATAGTATGATGCTAATTTAGCTCATTTTCTGTGTTTGCATTCAGTGGTTAAAAATGTTTTTAACTATTAACGAACAAACAACTAAACTTCTATCAAGATTACTTTTGAAATTTTTCCTTTTTTAACCTAGTATGAGACCAAAAGGAATAACTGACACAATTATTTTATTGCAGTTTAAAAATTAACATTAAAAATACCAAGTACAGGACTGCATTTTCAAAAGTTGTGGAGCAGAACTCTGCTTACTGATGTCATCTGTTTATGTTAAATTATCCCTGGTAAATTGGATTCTTGTAAATCTTACTAACTCAGGCATACTGATTTATTTCTTTGATGAAATGAATTTATGCAGAAATAGTGATCACATTAAATTTATGAATAAACTCAGTAGTCTCCTTATAAATGATTAATAATATTTTTAACTTAATATTTTCTTAAAACATTTCCAACTTTTTATGAAGACAGCATAGTTGCTTAAATAGCAATATTTGTGGTAAATAGAGGAATTGAGTTAAGATAGTAATATTAAAAATTCTGTAATAGAATCCTTGAAAATGTCAGACTTTTCTGTATTTTTCCTGTCTTTATTCAAACATCAGTGAGATGCAGATGAGGTGAAAATGTGAGTATGTCCTTCTGGGATGTGTGTGCCCAGAAGGAGCTTGACATGAGATAAGAAACGGGATCTGCCCTTCTTTTCCAGCAGAGGAGTAGTAGTTGTTCATTCAGTTTGCAATACAATAAAAATATATTGTGTTATGTGACTGAGAAACAGAAGTGGCTTAGGTGCAGGGAGGTGGGTTGACAGTAGAAACAAAATTACATGTCTGCCTGTGATGATCATGATCACCTTGAATTGGAAAGATGAGGTGAAGCTGATTTTGGGGTAGAGTGAGGGTATTTTTGGCTGTGCTGAGCTTGTACTTTAAACATCTCCAGAGGAAACATTTAAAGGATATGCTAGTGCTAGGATTTTAATCCACAAGATGCTGTATTTTCGGAGAAAATACAAATTTAACTATTTTTGTATGTGAGAGAAGGTGGAAAGCCAACAATAGGCCTTTTCAAACAGTAGGTCTTGAAGAATAGTTTAGCTGTTGAAGGGACGAGATGCCTTTGGAGCTGTAATGACCCAGAAAATATCAGACTCAGATGTTACTGTTACCCAAGGCAACTAACAAGTTAAAGTGGTTTGTTGTTGACCTGTGCAACTTGCAGCTTTTAAAAAACCACTTGTTTCAGTTGTCCTCCTGCGTGAGCACCGCCGGGTGTCACAGTGCAGGGATCTTTGTGCTCCTGGGGAGAGCAGCAGCTCTGTCCCAGGGTCTATGGCCAGAAGCTAGATGAGCAGGCGCAAGCCTTGATGATAGGCGCAGCAGGCGGAGACGAAGAGAGAGGGAGGCCTCAGGCAGCAGCAGGTTCCAAGATGTTTATTGGAAATAGCTTGAAGGGAGCCAACCACCTGAGACTCGCCGGTGAAATGGCGTGCTCAGCTCTGGTTGCACGAGATTTTTATTAGGGGGAGGAGAAATGGGAGGAACAGGGAAACAACCAATAGAGAAATGATAAGGGATTGACACATAACCAATGGGTTTCCAAGGGAGGAGGTACAAGTATGGACAAGCCAATCACCAACCGAGTGTAACAGAACCTTCCAGAACTTAATATAATATGCATCAACTTACTTATTAAACATTAGGGAAACCGACCAATGGTGAACGGAGGGAGAGAGAACATTCTAGAACTGGAGGAGGAACCACACTCAGGGACACGCCTAATAGGCGGGGAGGTTAAACCTCTGTCCCATCCTCCATTCCGCCCTCAGAGGCGGAGTCGTGGGCAGGGAAATCAACCCACGGGATGTCACTAATCTTGAAAGTGGGTTGGGCCACCGCCACAACCCAAGGCAACTAGCAAGTTAAAGCTGGTTTGTTGTTGACCTGTGCAACTTGCAGCTTTTAAAAAACCACTTGTTTCAGTTGTTTGGCTCAGTTGACAGCAGGAGCACAATTTGTTTCACTGGGCAATAAGAAAGGTCTGGAGCTTCTGACTGGTCATCCCTGTTCTGGGTTCCTGGTGGTCAGTGTGCAAGAAGCCCCAGAGATTCAGCAATGCATCTCCTCTTAAACAGCTGTCAGTGGAAGACAGATTACTGTGGACCAATAGAAGGAAAGATAGAGCACTGTGACAGTGAACTCAAAGCCTTTTCAAAGCATTACCTTTACAGCTCTACCTAAGACAGGCACTTGGCTGTGGTGCTCTGGGCACATTTCTGCCAAGAGGTCACAGGAGCCTGTTCTTTCATATGGGTGCATGAAACTGGAGCCACAGTAGAGAAGAACTGCCTTGGAGCTGGGGAGAGAAATCCCGCTGCCCATAATTACAGCAGATGGAGGCATCGAGCACAGGCGAGGCTGTAACTCCACTGGGAGTTGACCACTGCTTAAATGCCAGTTTTGTGCTGTTACTTTTTTTTCCAACTAGTGCTTTCAGGGTATTAATAATTCTTTTTGATAATAGTATTTGATTTGCAGATGGCAAAATCTTGCCAATCTGTCTGGTTCCAGACCCAGCTGTTTCCTGCATAATTGGGTTATATTTAATTTTTAATAGTGATTTCTGTTTGTCTTTTCACATTTCCTGTGAGTTTACTCTCTACATCTAGACAGACTTAGTCATGGGAGTAACTTCATGCAGTCTCCTGTTTCCCTTTACTATATCTTTTCTTTGAATAGAAAAGCTGAAGAAAGGCAAAATAATTTATCATCTTGACATAGTAAGAACAATTTATTACTAAGCATATCATGCTTTGTTACTTCACTTCATCTTCCCATAGGTCTGTCTCATTGTCTCACTGCTAAAGAAGAAACTGTTAAAGGTCTACTTGAGGCTCTCCAAAAAGCTTTTTTTTAGTACTTCCATATTAACAGTAAGTGTTACTTCTGAAGCAAGGCGCCTTCTCTGCAGAGTAAATGCATTTAATATTTTAGAAAAATGTTAACACTTTTGCTTTCTCCTTCCTCATAAGAATTCTTTCTAAAACCTTGCAAGCCCTCATGCTTGGAGACGCTTGGTCTTTCTTGCTGTTTTATTAGGAGGTGTTTTAATGTGTCTTGCCTTGCTTTTGATGATGAGGAAGTATTTTATAGTCAACAGTGTGTAGGAGCCATGGGCACTGGTTGTTCTTTAGGTGATATTGGATTAATGTCTGTTGTTCTACTGCAGGGACCTGAGCCCAAGGACACAGGTGGTCACTTTTTAGTTTTTTGACGGAGTGTGGAGGTGAAGCCCCAGTTCCACAAAACTGTATAACTTATTTGGAATAGCTTTAGTGATGCTTGTCTTGAATGGGATATGAGTGAGGCTCTGGTCACAGTAAGAGGAAGGAGCTTGAGCCCTAAATAATCTGATCTTAGTCTGTAAGACTGAATTTCTTGTAAAATGTTTTAAGTTCTGCTGTGTGTGGTTAGTCTCCTGAATACGTTATCCTGACCTCCTACTTTCTTACTGTAATGCATACTCTGGCACATTCCTCTCTGCAAGTCATTGTGTGTTTATTAAAACTTGCCATTTCTGAAATGCTACTCCACCCAGTATTTGTGGCTTGGGTAAATTGCATATACTCCTTTCTGTGTGGGTTATAGCTTTATGAAAGTGTGGTACTGGGTTTAAAAGGCACAGCAGGGCTGATTGCTGTGAAACATCTCATGCAAGTTCTCTTTCTCCATGACAGTCTCCGCAGGACTGGCTTACTTGAACATGAGCTGTGACCTTGAGGATTTTGTAAGGGCTGAGATGACAATGTTGAAACCTGAGCAGTGAGCAAGGTTATTTACTCCGTGTGGGAGGAGCTGAGCAGGATGTTAGCAAGTGAGGAGGTGCAGCCCAGTACAGCTGCCAGCAGTGCATGGGGAGCCTTAGTGGCCATTCGTCACCACTCTCAGACTTGCCTCTGGAATTACTCCTCAGCTAAACTGCACTGGACTTGGAAATACTAGAGAACAGAAGAATCTTTGGTGAAAGAAATTTGCCTCTCTAAACTGCTCTCCAGCTTGTAGCCTCATGGTTTAGGTATAATTTTTTTCTGAATCAAATATCAGTGCTGAAGGCAAGTATATCTTGAATACTGTTTTTATTACATAGGAGAAAACCACTTTTACTTCAAATCCTCATATGAAAATCAGGTGTTGGATAAAACCTTCTTAGGTATCATAGTCTAGCTGCTTTCCTTTTTTGTTTTCTGCATGCTGCAATGAGCATGTTTGTACTGCATGTAGAGAATTATTTATGACCTTTTCATGGACTGAGGGAAGAATTCTACTGGAAAAGGTAGCGATGTTGAAATGTCAGGGCAAATTACTGTCAAAATTGCAGGGCAAGTCTAAAAAGCCTCTGCCTTCCTCTACTACACCAACCTTTCCTTACTCCTTCTTTTCTCTCTAGCTTTCACAGAGTTTGGTTTTAAGAAGACTTTGGCTTTTCCTTGGGTACCTTGGGACATACTCTTAGTTGTACTACTGTATCAGTATCAGTTTGTAGAATGTGTTTGTTATTCTAAACTTCTAAAATCTCTATAAAAAGGATTGTTATAGTTAAAATCCCTCATTTGGGTAGTCCAGGTAGATTTGAGTTGAGTTCAGTTTCACGGAATTCATACCTGTACTATTGAGAGAGGGTTTTTTTTGTCAAGACTGTGTTTTTCTCAGCTGTAAATATTTTTCCATTGGAGAAATGTTTTAAAGCTAAAACCAGACTTTGTCAAAAGTGTTCATGAGTTGTTGGAGCTCCATTTATCTTCTATTTGACTTTGTTTTGTACACTGAGATTTAAATTTGGTCCAGGCAATATCCTGGAAGAATGTCTTAAGCATGGGATTATGATTTGTTTTCAGCCAGTGTTTACTACTGAAGAAGCCCTGATTCAATATCTGATGTGAGAAATGTGTTCTGGCCTTTAGAAAAATGTATACATTAATTAAGTTCTCCTCTAAAGAGATGCTCAACAGATAGACTGAGAATGGATTCTTCCCCTTTGTTGCCTCCCCCCCACCCCCACCCTGAGATACGTGAACTAAATATTTGTCATGTAGGGATTTTTGTCTTCCTACTGATATAGGTGTTTTATAAAACAGAGAAACTAGGAAACTTTTTTTTCTCTTTCAGTGGCATACTTAGTCTAGTGCCTCCTATCATGGCTTAAACTTCTGTTACGAAAAACTCATATATTCATGTACAGATACACTGTGTCATGCCCCTGATCCCTTTAGGCTAAAGTGCAGATACTTTCCTGTTTATGCCGGCTTTTCTGACCTGTCTGACTTACGCAGTTGAACTTGGCTGAAGTTCTTCTTGGGAGTATCTGAAACTGTGTAAACAAAAAAAAGTTGTGTATGAGAGTGCATTTTCTAAGTATATCAATTATTAAAGCACTGGAAACTAGTGTCAAAAGGCTAGAAGCCTGCCTGGGATGTTTGTCTAATCACAAAGTCTGATTTCGTCAGTAGATGGACCTTTTCTGTCTGAATTTATTTTCAGAAAGGAGAAAAGAAGAAAAAGGATTTATGGAGATTTTTGGTCTTTGGTGGGGAGAGAGTGAGGAGATGAAGGAGGAAGCTTGAATTAGATTTTTTCTAAAAAAAAAAAAGAGAGTCATATTTTGATAAAAGGCTCAAAGCCTGCCTCTCCTGTGTTGCTGTTGAGTTAAAGCAGAAGGTGCTTAGAATGCCTGGATAACAGCTTCCTTGACTGGAGAGAACCTCAGAGAGGGGAAATGTAACATTATCCATATTGAAATTCTTAATTTTATCTATGCAGAGAGTTCACTTTCAGTTCTAAATGGAGAAAGGGGCATAGGAAGGAGAAAGAGGTATTTTAATCTGTTCCTGTTTACAGTTTGGCTACATGAGCAGTGTCAAGGGACCTGCGAGGGCATGGAGAGAAGTGAGGGAAAGGCCTTCAGGATTATGTTGTTTCCTGAAATCCCTGGAAGTGTAGGCACTTTTTAGTATTGTGAACATAAGGTGGCAGAGAAGACTGAGTTGTGAAGCAAGCCGCTGGGCTGGCAGGCGTGGTCAGCAGGGCCCGGGAGCTGGAGGCAGATGCAGCCCAAGTGGTGTGCGGGTGTCTGATGGAGGAGCCGCCCCTCCCGTCAGTGTGTGTGACCCAGCCATTCCTGTACAAGACATGGAAACGGCCGGATACGCGTGTCAGCAGGGTGTGCTGGGCAGGGTCACAGCCCTGCTCTGAAAGAGGAGATAACAGCCCCATTAACTGGGCAAGGTAGGTCTGTAATGAGAGGATACAGTTCCTTCTGTGTGTAAGGGGAGTTCTACTGCAGCTTTCTCTTGATTTTAATTAGGAAAAAAAAAAAAAAGGCGTAGTCTGAATAGATGTGGGCCAAGGTATTTGCTCTGGTTTGTAGTTAAGACAGATTTGGAGAGGTGATATGGAGCTGTGTTTACTAAAACCAAACCAAACAGAAAAAAGGTAGTGTTCTCCCTCCTTTCATCTCCTCCTCATTGCCCCCACCATTCCACTCCTTTAATTTTTTAGCTGCTTTTTCTGTTCCTTCTGGGACATTTGGACAAGGACTGCTTCAGCTGAAAGAAGTGTGAGACACAGGACTGGTGGATAAATGGATAGGCCTGAATACATGATGCTCATCCAGTTTTTCCTACTCCCTATGCTTAAGTGGATTGTGTTTTTCATGTAGCATATAATGGTTTCTATTGATGGCTATCCTTGCCTTATATTTACTTTTTTCTGGTACATCTTGTTACCTTGTCAAATATTGGGAAGTTAACTATACTTCTTTGTATAAGGGGATGGGGTAAATAATATTATTTGAGGATTAATCACATTCATGCTACTATTGATTTAATTTATGGCATGTGTTTCACTATGTAAGAAAAGGAGACCTCTAGTATGGAGTAAGGTAGAACTCAAGTTCTTATTTTCAGGCCAGTTCTTGGTGTCTTATTGTCCTGTTTTTTAGTAGAGAAGGTTTGAAAACCTGTTTTGTCAGAAATAAGGTGTGATGGGGAAAATGGAACCAGCAGAGAGACACCAAATGGGAAGGAAGTTCCACATATGGAAGGGGGGGGGCTGTGCACACTAGTCATCACAGCAAAGAGGCTGCTGATGTAGCAAGCAGTGGATAAAAGAGGTTAGGGAGAGATTATTTGACTTTATTCTAGTAGCTGCCAGCAGGAGGAGTTTGGATCAGCTGATTTCTAGTCTTGAAGCAAAATTTACTGGAATCTTTTTTATGTTTAAAATTTAAGTTGGTCCATTTGAGTGTTTTGTTCATTGAATAAAATATTTGGGGCATTAATAATAAGAAGCCTTTTTTCTGGAGATTATTTAGGGCAGGTCTTCCAGGAGTCAGGCTGGTTTGTATATATAAATATAGGGAGAGTTTTGAGAAGAAAAAGCAATTGCCTCACCTTTTAAATAAAAATAAGAAGTGAAGATGTAGAGGCCATGGCAGTCAGTTGTCAAAAACTAGCTAGGTGAGTGCCTGAACAGGAAAGTTCGACTTGGCTGCGTAATGCAAATGATTGGCTCCCTTTTCAGATTCCCATAGCATACCACAGTATCAAACAGGGCAGCCACATAGCTCATGAGTTGTCCTTTGTGCAATATAAATTTGGGACTTGAAAGACTAGCAGGAACTTGATTTAAGGAATCCTTAAAACATAAATACCATTTTTGTGTGTTTCAAAATGAGTAGGGCCAAAACTGGGAGGTAAAAAATGAGATGTGGTGTGTTTCCCAGGAAAAAGGAGCTGAAGCAAAGCCATTCCACTTTAAGCATCCTAAGGGCTTTGATGAGAGGAGTATAGTGTTGCTTGGCTTGCTGCTGATTTGGCAGCCTCTGTCTCTTCACTGCATTTTTCATGTGCACCCTTCGTTTGTTTCTTTTTTTTCCTCTTTTGTATCTTACTCATCAGAATGTGAGGTAAAAGGCTGCTACTGCAACACTCTTGTTCCAAGCAGCTTATGCTAACCAGCTTTCCCAGAGAGCATAATCCTTACACAAACACCTTAACTCATGAAGGAAGAAGGTCCAGTGCGACGTAGGTTTTCTTCATGTGCTGGGATTTCATCTGTGTTTTCTCCAAGACCTGATGGCCGAAAGCTTGTCCGGAATGCTTCATTTGGCGGATATAACGAGCTCTCTCCTGCTTTACCAGGTTTGTTTCGGTCTTGCATTTCTTAAAATGTACAGAAGCAAATATAATTTCCACCGCAGATTTTTAAGCTCGAATGAAAGTAATGTACTGAGATGTTGGTGGGAATCGGAAAGAGTATTGCTTGTATGCATTTAGATAACAGCTCTTTGTAGTGGCAAGATTTGCAGACAGGCAAACGAGTAAGTTAGCTTTTACACTGCCACAAATCTCACTTTAAAATGCATCGGTGGATTTGAGACTGACTGGAATGTTTGTTTTGGTTGTTTGGGCTTTTAGGACTGAGGTTCTGTGATGTGGTTTATAAATGCCTTCCTCTCTTGTACTTTCCACTGCCGGCGCCCCCCCCACATAATAGATCTGCTTTAAAATTGTAAGGTACAGCAGAAGGTTTTCATTTAGCTGTAACTACTGGAAAATCTGCAGGCCGGTTCATCAATGGTTTGACATAAAATGACAAGATAGAAAATGAGGGCTAAAACATAGCCTTGCTAAACTCTGTAGTGCAAGATTTTGAAGACTTACAACCCCTGAAAGGGCTTCAATCTCCTTTTGCTCCAATTTGTTGTTTCCTGAAAATCAGTACTGGAATATTGAAATGAATTTGTAGAGTTTTATTGTTCATAATGTGCACTTCTGATGTAGGTACCTGAATTTCAGCAATTTATTTCAGAAAGCTTCAGTGCTTGAAAATGTGTTACAAGGTCACCCATTCCTGAAGGGGGACGTAGTACAAATTGTGCATTCTTTCCAGAATTGCTCTGGATGTGTGATTTGTTTTGTGCATGCACACAGATGCACTTTATTGTGTAGTCCCACAGGGCCAGGATGTTGTGGGGGGAAGGAAAGGGGGGGAATAAAATAGTTTTCACTTTTTACTGCATGCCTCCTGCAGCATGGCTCACTGCATTTGTAAGCCCTGGTTCTGAAGCCCTGGAGCAGAGTTGGGTGCAGAGCATGCGGGAGGTTGCAGACTGGCGATTAGGGGGTCTCTGCAGACACCGTGTCTTAATAAACTTGTTTTATCCTGGAATGTTTCCTTTCACTCTGCTTCAGGAAATGATTAGCCTTCTACCAAGAATCTAATGCTGAGTTTTATTCAAGCTTCTTATGAAATAAAAGATCTCAAAGCTTGAAAGCATGGGATTGGCAACTAGACAGATGCTTCCTACCTTTAAAATAAATATGTGTAGTCTGGTAATTAGTGAAAAAAAAGGGTTTCATTTTGTATTTGCTTCCTTTCTGTATAGGATTCTGCAATTAAAGCTGACCACTGTTCATAAACAGACAATGAATGACTACTTAAAATGCAGAATAAATAGAAAGCGGTTTTTAATGAAAAAATTCAAGTGTGTACATAGAATTAAAAAATGCTTTCTCTTTTGAAATCTTCCATATATCTCTGAAGAGTTTAAACATTCCTAACATGCTTAATAAACATTCTTTATATACTCTTTCAGATTGGCTTAGACAAAGAGTAATTGTCTGTCTAAAAGATACTCATGTATAGTTACAGTGATGACAGTCTTTGATCAGTTTTTTAAAATTTTATATGGTGCTTACAAAAGAAAACACGACTGTGAGAAAACACATAAAAGGACTTTGCTTACTTTTCTGATTATATCACTTTTAAAGTCTGTGGAGGAATCTGAATTAGTTAATATGGGATTGTAGTCTTAAATCTGGTTGTCAAGAAGCTTTTGAAAGTCAGTCAATTAAAAAGACTATTGTTCCCTGTGTTCAATTCTTTAAAAGGATTTTTTCCCTTTTTTCCTGATGTGTTTATTATATAACACCAGTATTAATAATTCCCACTAAGTACAGCTCATACTACTTCCAGAAACGTTTCCCAGCTCAATTATTTGTTCCTCAAAACTGCACATGCACACCAGTAATCACATCAGGCTGTTCCTTTCTTTTCACTTGGAAGTCAGTAATATTGTTGCTTGGATTGCTATTTGTGATCTTTTCCTACATTGCATTGCTTTTTTACTGGTTTTTCTGTATGTTTGAAAAAGAGCCTTCAGTGGATAGTAATTATTTATTTTATGGATAAAATAGATCTGACATTAAAACGTAACCATGTTTATTTTCTGATGTATTTTTCTTTTTGTATCGTAATTGCAGATGGCATTTATTGAGAGGCACAAAATCAGTATTTGAGATGTAAGAGTTATGTGGTTGGTTTTGGTTTTTCCCTTCCTTCAAAATTGATTGAAAAGACAGATTGTGGGTGCAACTTTTTAAGCACAACATGTATTTTTTAAATTGGAATCTATTACCTAGACAGTTTTGTTTGAAACTGTACCCTGCCACAGTCTTTATGCTAAATAGTCTGTAATCTTGGCGTGTACATAGCCTCGCTTTTTGTCAACAGCAGTGTTTTGAAGAATTTTTTTTGGTTTTTTTGGTATTGACTACATGATCTGGCTCAGTCTGTAAAGCAGCACTGTTTGACTTTGTTTGTTTCATTGACCTCTTGTGTACAATGGTTCTAGTTCCTCTGTCAGGCTCTTATCTGTCTGAAAGCTCCTAATGAGTTTTATTGTAGATTTTCACCTGCAAGTTTTGGAAGAACATGCTGACTGCTCACAGTAGGAACTCCCTAATGGACAGTTTCCCTTGGCTTCTAAGGTCATACCATGAACTGTGCCTGACTGCACTGGCATTGGGATCAGCTTTCAGAGCCCATGGGACCTGTGCTGTTAAGATAAGGAAGGTCACGCTGGGAGGAAGTCTGTTGATGTTGCTTTGAACATAATTGCTGATGCTCAAAACTGCTTTAGGGAGTACAGTAGTGGTGCTGCTAACTCTAAAGATTGCTTTCAGGATTGCAGATAGAAAACAATACATAAATTCAAAGGATTCAATAGAGAGGAAATTACAGAAAGGGACTATCTTCAACACCTGAATTTCTATATTGTGAAATGTGAGCTCAGGTTATTTCAACTCAACTCAGGTTAGTTCAACTCAACTTATGATTGAGTTACAAGATGGGAAAGAACAAGTAAGCTAAAATATTAAGCCCAAAACCACTGCTGATAAACACTGAAAAACTTGAAGCACTCTATATTACGTGCTTTTTTGCCCTGGCAGTCTCTGCTCCAGACAGCTGTCTGTATTGTGAGCTTATCCCTCTACAGAGAGGGAGGTTACAAGTGGGATGGTGGGGGATGCACAGCTGGATGGCTGGGTTTCCTCACAGACCAAGATGGGGCAGTGCCAGGTGTTCCAGCAGGTGCAGCACCCTGACTTGGCTTTGCTGATGAAGCCCTGAGAGAGCCCTTTTCTGTGCATGTGGGTGAGGGACAGAACAGTCGGTGTGGCGGTATGTTCATGAATCACCTGGCACGCACACCTCTCCAGCTCCAGACACTGAAAGCAAGGAGGTGAAATTCATGGAAATGCCACTGAAATTTGGTCTTCATGTCCAGTTCTCTGGGACAGAATAGTTCTCTCTGGTTTCATTTCTTCTTGGTGATACTGATGCAAAGCTTGTTTGTGAAAATAAAAAACGTACGTCTCTTAGATAAGGGTGTGTAAAGTCCTTAAAACTGTTGTGCTTTAGAAAGCAAGCTTTGAATAATAGCTTCTTTCTGTAAGAACAATCCTGACTTAGCACTTCCTTGCTGATTCCACTCACTAAGTCTTCTGTATGTGCCATTAAATAAACAAAAATGGGAAAGTCATTAGAAAATGCCTGCATTGCATTTTCAGTGGGGCTTGATTTCTTTTGAGGAATTTCTTTGGGTACTGGATGAGGAGAAAGCCTCTATTATGGTCCTAGTGTGTGTTTGACTGCCTAAGACTGGCATCGAATCCAGTAACTTCTCAGTGAACTAAGGCAAGTCTAGCCTCTGAGGCTTTAAACAACCTTTGTTTTGTTTCATGGCTGATAACTAGTGCTGTAGAAAATGTGCTTTTGCATTTGGTGTTATACAGGAAATGTGGCTTCTGGTGTCTGGATTTTTTGTGGATTCCCTAGTACTACAGATCTGCCTGTCAAGGTACTTCTTCCCTGTTGTTAAATGGTCTTCTGTGTTACAGGTTTTCATTAGCTGAACAAACCTGTTGCAGGTGTGTGTTGGAATTTCAAAATGAAGGATTTAGTGAACTGTGCCCAGGTGGAGCTTCTATGAGGATGTGTAAAAGTTGTTTGTAAAGGCATGTAGGGCTTGCTTTCTCTGAACATAAAATGAGATATTGTACTGCAGTATATAATTTTTAAAAATCTGGTCTTAAAAAAAATATCTGCACAAAAGTAATAAATACAAAGGGAGAGAAAAGCCAAAAAAGACTGATTACCAGACCAAAACCAAGAGGAACCTCAAGATTTCTCATGTAACCTGGAGGTGAACCTAATGCCTCTTTAACTCCATGCATCTTCCCAAGATGTGTAATTGTGACAAATGAATCACTTCTGTCTTAGAGTTTCTAGGTATTATAAGTTGTGAAAGAGTGAAGATAATTGAAAAAAGTTCCTACAATGGACAAACTACCCAACACTGCTACAGAAAGGTAGAAATTCTTTCAAAGCTCATAGTTTCCCCACACATACACACATTCCCCTGAAGAGTGTGAAATCAAGGAGTTTCCCTGGTAAGTCTTCTCATTTCGGAGATCAGAATTCCGATTTCTGTTTCTAAGTCGGGACCATGGCCAGAGGGACACTCTGAAGCACTGGTGGTGTCCACGCGTGCAGCGTGTCCCGCTGGTGCTGTGTCTGGTGCGGTGTCCATGGCTGCGGGGTGTCCCTGCTTGTGCAGTGCCCTCTCGTGGGCACAGCTCTGGGACACCCCCGTGCCAGGCTTCTCAGCTGCCTGGGCTGTTCTGAAATCCATGTATGACTTCATGCTTTAATCTGCCTTCTCTCCGAAGGGCGAGTAAGTGATGGCATGCTGACTTACTCGGATAAATGCATTGTGCAACTTGTTTTATTCCTGTTTATAAAAGCTTTATGCTGCCACCACCCTCTTCAAATAAAGTGGATCAGTGAGTGAGATGTTGTGTCTCGTAAGCAGAGTAGGCGATTTTTCTGCGAGAGGGTGCCAGGTTCCATTGTCACACATACACCGATTTACTTTGCTTTTTGGGTACTGGGGAAGTGTGGGGTTTGTCACAGAAGAAAAACATGGGATTTGGGTAACTGTTTTAATATAAAGCCTTGTAGTTATGCTTCTTCAGTGTCAAGTTGGAAGTATAAATTCAAGGGTAATGTAAGGAACTTTTTCCATTTTCTTGCAAAAAAATCCTGACTGGTGATTTTCATCAGATTTGTTTTCATGTAGGTGGTATTTAACAATTATCTAGCTACAGAAATGAACAAACAAAAAGAAAGCTTTATTTAGTACTCTTCTCTGTGCCTGCGTGTATGCAGGCAGGGGAGAATGAGAAAATAAAAGGACAAAAGTTGGCACATTATATTTACAATTCATCAGGTTATTGGATCAGGTGCAGTGTTTTCCAAATGCAGTGGACTGTTCTTGCCTCTTACTGGGTATTAAATTAGTGTATATTGTAGTAGCTGGTGTGTTTTTAACTTATGAGACAGATTGGTATGTATATGTTATTTGAAAATCCAATTTATTTGTACTTTTTTATGCTAAACACACTGGCAAATTTATTTCAAAGGCTAGCCCATGTAAATTGTTAATGAATTTAAATGATTTGCAACAATGCTGTTTTTTCTTTTAAGGTTTTGACAAAGGGAAGGATGAAGCATCACAAAGTAAAGAGGATGTGGCATATTCTATGTCAAAAAGCAAGGTAAGGAAAACAACCTCTTAACCAGGCTTAAAAAGGTTGCTGTATAAAGGAGTTAAGCATTTTTAATTAAAGGCAAATGTATTTAACTGTTGTTGTAGATAATCTTGAGGATTACTCTTCAGATTCAGCAATAGATAAGGATTAAAGGGAATTTCTTAATATTGTTCCCAGGATGACATCACATGCGAATCTTTGGTTCAAAGTAGTGAAAATTAAATATGGAGTCGTCTCACTGTTGTCTTTGAGGGGGGTGTTGCCTTGCCATAGATTTTAAATTGCCTTGCCATAGAGTTTAAAGGCTCTAATTTAGCCAGCTGTGTGGTTTTCTGTTTTCTGCTGAGATGTCCACTGTCTTTTTACAGAGGCAGATGTGGTAGCAAACACTTAAACAGGTTGGGCACAGCAGGTATGGGTTGCTCTGGGAGGTGAGGACCTGATCCTGAGCACGGCTATCTCCCAGGGGAAAGGGGGAAATTCCTGCTTTCTGCTGCTTTTGCGCACAGCCGCTCCCACAGCACACTGTCCTGGGCACAGGCAGCCACACCCCTTGGAGATACCGTTTGCACTCGAGGTCTTGACACAATTTTTTCTGTGATATTTGATATATCAGAGCCGTAAAGAGAAATGTTAAAAGATACTGAAGGAAAACGAAGAGACTTAAAGATTATAGTAGCATTTCCTGGCTTAAATGGTGTCATTGAAATTGCAATGGGACAAGCAGTTTAGTTTCTGCAGCTGATGCTGCAGTTTTGTGGTGTGTAGTTAAGCATTTCAAGCTGTTGGTGTCTTACACATGACTTGGAATCACAAAACTTTGTATCTTTTCACTTTGCTGCATCCTAGAGCTTCACTTGTCAGGGATTTCAAGGAAGTCTACTTTACCATCCAGCTTTTTTCTGATCAAAATGTTTATATTGGTCCAGAAACCTCAAAATCAGTTTGACTTAGAATTCAAGTTAATATGATCTCTTCTGACTTGGATTTATTCCAGACTCTCAAAAATCATTTATCTTTGACTATCTGATTCCTTTTTCCTCTCCCTTATATTTATTTTTCTTGGTTCTTGTCTTCCCAGGGTCTTAAGTCTTTGTGTCCTTTGCTGTTACTTTTTTTGTGTCTTTCTACTGAAGATGAGACCAAGATTCCTATTTCTGCTAATACATGTTTTTCTTCAGTGTTTTTTTTTTTAATTGTTGCATGTGGGCCTTGATTATACTAGTGGAGGTGAAATAGCAGCCCTTCTTCCTAAGGGAGAATGGAAAAGCAGTGATGGGACTTGCCTGGAATCTAGTACTGAATGTACTTTGCTGAGAGTTACAGCAGGCTCTCTTAAAGTGTTTTCTTCTAAATTTTTTATCCCATCCACTGTGTGTAGATATAAGAGTGAGAAGGTTACTGGCTTAAAAATATACACTGACCGGTCTCAAAACACTGAACAGGTAAATCTAGACATTTACTCAGTATCATATTAGTGAGCTTTAAAACTGAGACAATGAGAAAATGAATTTTTGTAGCCTGTGAAACTTACTGGTTTGGGGCTTTTATATGCATGACCTTTAGATTGCCTTAGCTTTCTGTTAGTGAGCAACTAGAATATTTATGAATGTCTTGCTTAAGTTGCTCCATTATAGCTTGCATAATGAGTTCATTACCTCTTCTTATGTGACAGTGATAAGCATTTTTCCCCTCTTCTGTTACTACATTTAAAGTACTGTATTTCTTCTAAATTCTAGAGAGAGGAATTTAATTTCAAGTTGCATGCTCATCTTAAAGCTAAATTTTTAGTGTCAAGAACATACCTTTATTGCAAAATAAAGAGGTTTCCTTCATTTTTCTAAGACAGATACAAAAGTTAAAGAAAATTTACTTATCATTAAAACAATTTTGAGCTAAAATTACTTTTTGCCAGTTACTGCACATATCTTTTTTACAGTAGCTAAGTAGACTCCTGTAAAGTCTTAGTTCTGAATTAAAGATGCAAAGTAGAATCCAGGTTAAACTGTTCTGTACAGCTTGTGAATCTTTGTTTTGTTTCTTTTGTTTGAGCAGCTTGTGAGTTAAGAGTGCTCAAATGCACTGTTTTATTATTGCAGTAAGTTTTCCTCAAAGCTTGCATGTTTTTTGACTGTCATTTTATAGTATTCCAAAATACAAATTCAGTGAATAGACTTTGCACTGTAGTTTGAGTTTTGAAATGTGGAGCATCTTGAGGGTCAGTTTTGATAAAATGTCCTTGAATTTGAATTGAATACGCAGTTTAGAATGTTACATTGATTTTTTTTTTTTTTTTTTTGTGGACCATGCAGAAAGTTTGCGTCCACCAGGCTTATGTTTCAGTGTACAAAGAAATACAACTCTTTGTAATTTATCTGAAGTTTGTATATAGTGGGTACCTACTCAATGTTCTCTGACTTCCAATAGAAATGATACGAAAACTCTATTATAAACTCCTCTTAGACTCCTCTTTTTCCTTTTTTTTTTTTCCCCTAAAGAGTGCTGTTCCTAAAGTGACTATTTGGTGGCTTGAGTTCCCTTTGAGCTAGTAGGCAACAAACCCTAGGAGTAAACTTTGAACCTTAGAAGACATGGGGGAGAGGCGGGGGGAAGATCATGTGGTGCTGAGGCAGCTCATTGTCCTGCATGAGCAAGGCTTGGGTGTCTCGAGAAACCTGGGTCTCGGTCCTGCCTGACGCCACCGTGAGCTTCTTGAAGATGACTTGCAAAGTAATCAGAGCGTGGAATTAGGGAGCAAGGAGCAGAACGAGTGCCATTAGTGGGCAGTTCTACTCTGATGATTTATAGAGCACTGAATCGTAGACTGAAGAGGCTGTATTTTCCTTCATGAGTCACAGGGTAAGTGCCTCTATAGCAGTCCATTTGGAGAAGCTGTCAAGTTGTGGATGAAGACAGCTGATTCATATATCCTGGGAATGACTCCTGTGTTAAAACACCTGGATTCTCCTAAAACATTCTCTCTCTGCTAAAATAATGCCTAACTATTCAAGCATTCTCTGTCTAGTAACAGTGTACGTGAGCTAAATACTTACTGTGTATAGGTCAGCTGCTTCCGAAGGAATCTCAGACTTCTTTCCCATAAAACCCTTATGAAAAGAGACTCCATGAATAGGTGATGAACAGATCGTGTTACAAGTTGTGGTTTGTTGATTTGGGTTTTTTTTAAGGGGGGAAGCAGTAGAGGAGTGAGACGGAATGGGAACCTTACAAACAAATTGCCCTTCAAACACTTTCTGAAGTGCTAGCATCAGTAATATATTCTTGTATCTATCATTGTCATTTATTTATTATGTATGTTGTGAATTTCAGTCTGAATCCAAGCTTTTCAATGGCTCTGAGAAGGACATCTCTCAATCTTCAAGCAAACTTACAAAAAAAGAATCTCTCAAGGTGAATTAATTTCCTAGTAACTCCTCGTGGACTATAAATGCATTCACGTAGTGTTACCTTATTCTCTAATGAGAAGACAAAAATGCCAAATAATGATGAGACTTGTGGAATATTTAAGGATTGTGAGAAGTTGTGCTGTTGAGTCTCTTCAAATTTTACTCTATTTTTACTTGAATAATGGCTTCTATAATGCAGACTTTAAGATAGCACAATATTGTAGAATAATGCAGAGGATTATAGGTTAATTCAGACTGGCAGGGATGTCAGGACATCTACAAGCAATGAAATGACAAATGGAATTACCAATATTACAATTTGAGTGCATTTCTACTGCCTTCTTCCCCCTGTGTTGTAGTAAGACCATACTCCACTGTTTGGCAGTTACCATTTCCAGAGAAACATAAAATTATTTGGCTTTAAATGAGGGAGATACATTGCTGCAAATTTCTCCTGGGGAGGCAACATGACTGGTGGGTAAAGACCACAGATCAGATAATGTGCCTGTAAATTGGAACCTAGTCTAGTTTTGGTTTTGTACTTTACACCGGGAAAGGAAGAGAGGAGGGGGTTGGTTTCATTGGTTTTTTTTCTCCCCTTTGATTCTAACAGGAGTTTCAAAGTCCTCAGTTTTAAAAGAAAATTGCAGAAGAATCTGAAATTGGCTATGTCATAGCTGCTCTTGAAGTAGTTGTTTGCCCTTTGAAGTCATATACTCTGTTTTAAAGCTATTTTTCTATATCTGTATTGCGAATTGAATTTAGCAGGTTTTTCCTGAGCTTATATTGGTCAGTGCCTTTTTAGGCTGATAACTGGCTTATGGCTGTGACACTATAAATATTTTTATTACTATTTACAGGTTCAAAAGAAAAACTACAGAGAAGAAAAGAAGAGAGCCACGAAAGAATTACTTAGCACGATCACAGACCCCTCAGTTATTGTTATGGCTGACTGGCTCAAGGTCAGAATCCAAGTGTGAAATCCAAGTTGAAGATGGAGCAGTTAGTTGCTTGCTGCTTTCTGGCCAGAATAGAAAAGGCTCAATCTTTTACTTGCTGTTAATATTTTTCTACAGGCACAGCAGCTGCTAACTGCATCCCCAGGTCTCTGTGCTCAAATCCTAGGAGGCTAATAGAGGAACCTAGCTCCCACTTACTGCAGCCACCTGAGGCACATGCATCTTGTGTGTATAGCCATCACCTTGGGATGAGTTGGCTTTGCAATTGTCATTTTGTCCTTCTCATTTTACGCTTTGAAGTGCAACTCTGTTACATACATAACAGTAGCAAAAATGATTCAGTCAGATATTTGAATGCAGGTTTCTTCGTGTATTACTGGTAATTTTCCTTTCCTCTCAAGAACTAGCTGGTACTGCTATCTCAAAGATAGCAGTCCATATTATCAACAGTAGTGCAGTTTATACATTTCTACGTGTTCCTTACATTTGTAAATATATTCTTTGGATAGGAATAGCACAGTAGTACTGTACTAATAGTGCAAGAAAAAAGATCTTTAACCTGTTTTTACTGTTTACTCCAAAAAACTTGCCAAGAAAAAGTTTCCCCAGTTTTTGCAAAAATCAATGTAAACAGGCCAAAACACTGCTCAGAGGTCAAGCTGTCATTCAGTTCTACAGACACAGAAGCAATTAAAATTCAGAGTTGACAGAATTGATGCAAGCAGTCTGATGAGATGTGGAAATTCAGGGAATTGAAGGGTTCTTTTAATTCACATACGGGTTGAAGCTAACAGCTGTTGTAAAAGGTTTTATCTAAGAAATTCAAATATATGAGTTGTTCTGTTTATATCTTGTTTTTATTATCAGATGTCTGACCTGTGTTCAGAGGAGCTTTGTTTCCAAAGATTATCCTGTCCTCATGCTAGTGATAAAATATATTTCAAATAGGAAAATTCATTAAGTTTTCAGATGAGTTGTCATACTTCCCATATCTGGATGTGTGCATACCCCTTTGTAGAATTGAGTATTCATCAAGACAGAAGAGGAAGCATACCTTTATATTCTTTAATAAACCTGGGTAAACTTTTGAAAGACCTGATAAACTTTGCTTTGAAATAAAAGCTAATAGATTTCAATTTTAATTTTGCTAAGGGGGATGTTTTTGGTATTGTCTTCACTGAGATACAACTGTAATTATTTATCTTATAGATTCGTGGTACCTTGAAAAGCTGGACCAAACTGTGGTGTGTACTGAAACCAGGAGTGTTGCTTCTTTACAAAACTCCCAAAAATGACCAGTGGGTAGGAACAGTCCTCCTGAACGTTTGTGAACTCATCGAGAGGCCTTCTAAAAAAGATGGCTTTTGTTTCAAACTTTTTCATCCTTTGGAGCAGACCATATGGGCTACAAAGGTTAGTGGTAGCATGCCTGGTTCTTAATGGATGACTAGCATTAATCAGCTATGAATAAAGACAGCCTTAGTGAAAAGCTGAACTGTGTTTTCTGTTTCAACTTCAATGGTTTGTTTATTCTGAATATAAGCCTTCAACATTTAGTCGTGTTTATCAGAAAAAGTATTTGATTTATGCTGCTCTGTGTACTTAAAGAGCTTCAGAAGTGTGGTGTGCAAAGGGTTACCATTAAAGAGGTTAATGCTATCACTGGCAATCACATAAATGAAAGCAATAAGTGTTTAACATTATATTTTACCTCAGTCAAATCTGAGAAATTACGGTGAGATTTGCCAAAATGAAAGAGTTTTGTTAGAAACATTTCTTGGTGTCCAGTTCTATATTCATGTAATAAAATGTCACCTTAGTTCAATTTGCTTGAAAGAGTCAAAGTGCAGGTTACTTGCTTGTGCAATAATAGCTTATATTGCAACTTGTTATGATGTTAGCAAGATACTTTCATTTAGTTCTGATCTCTGTTTGCCTTGTCATACATGGCATAATATTGTGAGCAGCTCTTACCTGTGTTGAAAAGCCCAGTGTGTTCTGCAGAGCAAAGGTTTATTTCAGTATCTCGTAAGGATCTTTAATGCTTGCTCTTACTCATTGTTTATAATCTGATAAACTATTGCAGTCCTTGTTTGTGTTTGCATGTGGAGAGGGGATGTGGAAGCACAGCACAAGTGAACTTATTTTTCTCCTGAAATAATGTCTTGCTTTAGATGAAATTATTGTACAATATTGGGGCCCTTGTTGTAATTAATTAATTATACCCTCTGCAATATACATCGTACAATCTCACAATTAGTAGCTATCTTATCTTCTAAATCTTAAATTGATATAGATGTACTGACACATCTGTAGAATATGCGGTATTAAATTTGTCATCCTTTTCCTGGGGAAGTCAGGCAGTATAATTCCTGATGCTTGTGGTCATTCTGAATTGTGATCATTTATCAGTGTTATCTAAATTTGCCAAACTTAGATGAAATCACTTGTAGTTTCTTTTGAATAATTTTATTTTATTATTGCATAGGCAGACTTTTCAGTAATCAGTGATGATCTCGCATTTGCAGAACACAAACTCCATATCCTTTCCCAAAGCTGTAGTGTTTGGTGTTAATGTGCTTTATTTATGATATGTATACATACATTGCAAAGTGGTGGCCTGTCTGCAGAAGATCACAAATCAGTCTTATATTTCTTTTTTGCTTGGCAATGAGAAATGGATTTGTTTGTTTTTTTAACTAGATATTTAGAATTTAGAGGACATGCCCTACCAGATTTTTACTTTTTTAAGGTAGGTCAAATTTTGAACCTGAACAAGTTGATATTGTCCATTCTAAATGTGCTGAGAGCTGGAGTGGCGTTTGTTCATTTTGGTATGGCTATTTGCAGTTGAGAATTACTGGATTCCATTAGATGAAAGGCCTGTAGGTTTGAAACCCTTTTCTGACTTGTTTACCTAGTCAGTCATAATGTCCTAGTTACAGATTTATTATCATGAGGCAAACTTGCATAAGTGTAATAGCAATTGACCGATTAGAGTAGATTCACCAGGAAGAACCTCAAGCCCAAGGCAAAACGAGCCTTGTTTGCAGTCAGTGCAGAAAGATAGCATTGCAGAAAACATGTACAGAGGTATAAGTACTGCAGGAGATTTTCTCACTTCAGTACACTTGCCATGGTGTGTCCTTCTGGCAGACTGCAAATTCTCTTCTGCAGTAGTTTGTGGCCAGTCACTTCACATGCTTCCTTAAGCCTGTTGCTGTGGTCTTTGATGTTCCTCCTGCACCCGGAGGTAGCTGATGCACTGTACATTGTTTTGTCTTCCTTGTGTGCCTGGTCCTGATGCCATTTCAGTTTTCTGAAATTAATAACTAGAAAAATTAGTGCAAATAATTTTTTCTGAGTCAGTTTAGTCAGGGATGACTGCTTATCAGTTTCCATTGTTGTCTTTGAAAGAATGTCCATGGCATTTGAGTCTTATTGGCATGAATATTCTGTAAGAAGCAAACTTCAAAATTTTTGTAATCTAATGGAATTTTTAGCTTGGCCATTGGCTTGGAGTAGTTGTAGCATCATTCTATCAGGAGTAGAGACAATCCAAATAAAGTCACCCAGCCAAGAGAAACTAATGTGCCTCTTGTACAGATCACTAACTACTGGAAATTGGTTTTGAAACCATAATGGGTGATACCAAAAAAAAAGTATCCAGTGCTGTTGGAACAGTAACCATTTAGAGGAAATCAAGATCCATGAGCAGTTATATAAAATAAGTCAACTTACTTAAATATTTGCAAAAAATTACTCACTTGGCTTTAATCAATATATTGTTAAAACAGGAAGTGTAACTTTCTTGCATAAAAAAAAAAGCAAAACCAGACACAAAAACCATACTGCATCTCTAAATTGCAGTTGTTTGGTACAGAATAAGTAGCGTACCCTAAAGTGCCCACAGTATCAACCCAAAGGGCATGAGCAGAAGTCTGCCCTTAGTCTGTGTCCTGTGACCCAAGTGTTTCAAGGACTTCTGATGGCTGAGGCCTTTGCATGGTGCTGCTGTGCCCATGGTGCTGTGGTCCCCTCCGGGACCTGCCTTGTGTGATGCCATGGTGCTCTCCCCTCCTCTGGTGAGACTGAGCTTCTTCCCTGCCTTCCCACCCCTGGGGTGAGGAGTGATCATGCTCTGGGGTTGTCCCTCTTTGGTTCTTGGTACCCACAAACTCCTAATCCCAGTGTTGCTGCTTCACCAGAGACTTTTTGTAGGCACACCTTTCCATTCTCTCAGGGGGAGACTGAGGTTTGGAATCTCATTTCTAACACCCAGTTGCTGTTACTCTATACTGACTCCTCGGGAGTTTCTGAACATAATTTACACCAGCACCAGCTTGTCTGTAGTGGTATTTAAGTGCCACCAAGACTACTCCTTTACCTGCTTCTTGCCCTCAGAAATGTTCTGGCTGTTTCATTTGCTTGCTTCTAAAATTATCTGCCTTTATCTGCTTTTGCTCAAAACTTCTGCTGGCTTTCCAATTCCCTCTTCTAAGCCCTATACTGGCTTTCCATTAGGCTTCTCTGGGGGAAATCAGTAAAGATCGAAGTATGTTTACTCATCGGTTAGGCAGGCTTAACCCAGCTTTCAGCGATAGCTTCAAGTATGTTTAATACAGCCCTCTTTGCCTATCATTTGTCTTAAAGTTACCATAGGTAAACTTTTTTGGGAAGGGACTTTAAAATGGTTATTTAAGATTTTATTCCAAAATGAAGGTTGACAGAAATGGAAAGGTCTTTTGGATTTTTTTTTTTAATGTGAAGTGTGAAGAACTTAATAGTGAAAATAAAACTTTGGCCAAGTCTGATTTACACACCAAAAAACCAAACCTAACAAAAAAAAAGCAACAAAAAAACCCCACCCAAACCAAAAACAAAACAAAAAACCCCCAACTAAACTAAAATTTATTTTTGAATCCCAAAGACCATTCTTTTTAAAAGTGGGCTTGAATTGGGTCCTATACTTAGAATGAAGTCTTTGAAGAAGAAATCCAGTGAAAGAGGGCTGTCCATCTTTCCATTCATGTCTTCATTAGATGTTGCTGAGTGACAGTAAATAGCCCTGCAGTGTGTCAGCTTCTTACTACATTGAATGATAAACTGTAAAACTGAATCAAAATATCTGATGCTGTTCCTTGTTTTGTGTATTTCAAGGGTCCTAAAGGTGAAGCAGTTGGTGCTATAACTCTACCATTGCCCAGCAGTTACTTGATCATCCGAGCCGCTTCAGAATCAGATGGTAAATAGATACTTCATTGATTTTCAGCAGTGACAACAGTTAGTTATGAGAAAGAGATGGTTTCAATTGTCTTATCATGTCTGTTACAGCACTTTGATTGTAGTTTAATTGTTATTAAGGTTCTCCTTTAATTTAATTGTTGGTACCTTTTCATGGTTATTAAAGGAGAATATTGACCTGAAGGAAATGTGTTTGAACTCTTTGAAGTTGTCCTTTGTTGTCTGGGTAGAGGAGGGGGAAAGAGTTATCGGTGATTTAGCTATATTAATGTATGTCTAAATATCAAGCTAGTGCCTTTGTAAAGTGATAATATGGCTGTATTCTTATTAAAGCATTTCTGTGTTTAGTGCAGCAGTTGCACAGAGTTCTAGTAGTAAAAATTCCTTCAAAATGCAGTTTTGTAACACCCTTCACTGGGAAGGTGGTGGTGAGTGCAACTACCTTCTAAAGTTACAATGTGGAAAAAAAAATTAAGACTGTTGTGTAGCCTTTCTAGCAGGTGCTTTTCATCCACTGGTTAATTAAGCATACCCCTGCAGACTTTAAAAATAGGACTCTCTTTGCCTTCTATATTGAGAAATTGATTAGATAAATGGAAAAGAAGAAGTAAGAAGTGGAAAGAATATACAAATTTATTTAGTTACTTTTTGCCATAGAAAATTAGAATATCTGCTTTTTATCTTTTGAAATGTTATTTATATGCTATCATTATAGCTCTTTATCCACACAATTATCATATTTTGTGGGCAAATTTTGCCAAATGATGCAGTTACTTAGTCTTCAGAACCAGAGCAGAGCTGCAGGCAACTTTGGAGGCATTCCACAGTCATGGCCTGAGTGGAACCAGAGTTGCATTAAGGAAGAAATGCTGGAATATGCTCTAACAAAATCATGATTTGCCTTGCTTGTCCTGCCCTGAAGCATCCCTTGTACTGGAGCTGGGTAGTTGTGCATTGTTTTTATGTCCCCACCAGATCGTAAAATCCAGTGCACGTAACATGGAACAACTCTGAAGTGTGTCTTCAAAGGCAATGTGAGCAGGCCCAAAGGACTGATTTTCCCAGTTAGGAAACAGAAGTGGTACAGTTCTGTTAAATCCTTAATTTTTAGTCTAATACTAAATTTGTCTTTAGGCAGGTGTTGGATGGATGCTTTGGAGCTGGCACTGAAATGTTCAAGTCTGCTTAAGCGTACAATGATTAGGGAAGGTAAAGAACACGATTTGAACTCCTCAGCAGACAGTACCCATGTCTCTTTCTATGGTCTGCTTCGTGCTAACAACCTGCAAGGTGGAGAAAACATACCGTAAGTGAATTAATTCCTAAACCTGATAGCTTTTTGGCAGAACCTTGTAGTGATAATTTTGCCACAGGGAAGCTAAGGCTGCAGTTTTTGTTCCTGAGTTCTCTTTATATGCCTTATTTGCACCCGTGTTTTCTACTCTGCACATAAAATGAAAGTCTTTTTTTAAGCAAAGTGGATCCAGGGGAAAGTTTGTCCCAAGGAACTTAGAGTATCACATCAGTAAGCTTAAGTACTCAGTTAAACTGTTCAAAAAAAAAAAAAAAAAAATTTTAGTTGGTGTCTCTTGTTAGCTTCAGCAGAAAATCAGAAGCTTAGTACACATGATAAAAGTTGGTAGATGTGAATTTAAGTTGCTGTTCTTTAGTTAAAGAAATGAATAATCCTTTATTTAAATGGTTTCAGGCATGAATCATCGGATGGATGAATAATAATTCAGTCACCTTATGATTAAATGCATAAAAGTTAAAATTGTCTGATATCACCTGGTATCTAATCTGTGAGTGCCCTTGAGTTACTCCCTGGTTATTTCAATAAATACTTTCAGTCAGGTTTTTGTGAGCATAAGCTTTTGTGGAAATAAATTAAGTGCAGTGAATGAATGGCTGTAGTGGGTCGACTGTGGCTGGATGCCAGGCACCCACGAAAGCCTCTCTCTCACTACCCTGTGCAGCTGGATAGGGAGAGAAAATTTAACGAAGGATTCATGAGTTGAGATAAGGACCAAGAGAGGTCACTCACTAAATACCATCATGGGCAAAACAGGCTTGAGTTAGAGATATTAATTGGATTTATTACTAACATATTCAGAGCAGAATAATGAGAAGTAAAATTAGACCTTAAAAAATAACTCTGCGCCACCCTTCCCTCCCCTCCAGCTCTACCTTCTTCCCCAGAGGCACAGAGAGACAGGGAGTGGAGGTTTCCAGCTGCTGCTCAGGGAGAGGAGTCCACTGTGGGAGTCCCTCCCACAGGAGATAGTTCTCTGAACTTCTCCAACATGAGTCCATCCCACAGGCAACAGTTCTCCACAAACTGCTGCCTCATGGGTCACTCTTGCACAGGGGGCAGTTCTTTGGGCACAGCCTGCTGCAGCATGGGTCTCCCACAGGGTCACAAGTCCTGCCAGGACACTGCTCCAGCATGGGCTCCTCTCCCAACAGGTCTGCAGGTCCCTGCCGGGAGCCTGCTCCAGCACGGGCCTCCCATGGGTTCACAGCCTCCTCTAAGGCATCCGCCTCAGTAATCTTCCACCAATTCAATATACTTTCAAGTGAAGATTTAGCTGCCCATTTGTCTTTTCTGGGTAGGCAGGAATTTTGTACTGCTGTTAAGAGTATGCTCTCCCAGAGAGAGACCTGGACTGGGAGAAATGCAATTCTTTTTATGCAATGCATAGATGGTCTGAGAAAAGCCCAAAAAAGGCAAATTCTTGCCCTCTGCAACAATTCAAGGCCCTATCCAGAGTACCAAGCTTGGCTCAGCTGCAGTTTTACTCCTTTTTTTAATCTCACAGGAACAATATGACTGCTGTGTACAATTCAGCTGGAGATGTGTACTCTGGAATAGTTGCATAGTATCAACTGCTGTCCCAGATGACAGTCACAGCAATTAGCTACTGCTGTTAAGTCTAATTAAGACTAATGCTTTAATTAAGTAGATCTTTTGATAATAGCATATTCTAAGGGTATTCAGTGTGCTTAACTGTCTAAGGAACAAAACTGGCAGGTCTAGCTTTAATTGGGTTGGCAGAAGAGGGAGAAGAAAGGTGAAAGCAGTTTCAGTGTCAGCTGAGAGAGAGCTTTTTTAAGTAGGTTAATAGCAAGAGAAGGTCCAAGGAAAACCTTAGACCAATACTTGTTGAAGGTGGTCACCTGAAAAGTAGGGATGAAGAAAAAGCAGGCATGTTCAATGCCTTTTTTTTTTTTTTTCCCCTCAGTCATTAATACTACTAGTAGACCTTGGGCTACCTGATTGCCTTCAGTTGGAGGCCCATGAGTGCAGGATCAGTGACTTTCCATTGGTGGGCACTGAAATTGTAAGAGACCAGTTGTATCAGCTGAATGTTTCTAAGTCTATGTGGTCCAATGGGATTCATCACACAGTAGTGGAGGAGCTAGTGGATGTTATGGCAGGATACCTCTCAATTATCTACCAAGGGTCTGGGGAGTCTGAGGAGGTCCCCACTGACTGGGAACTAGCCAACAGTGTTCAGATTTGCAAGAAAGGCCTGAGGGAAGACCCAGGAACCTGTAGACCTGTGAGTCTAATCACAGTACGTGGAAAAACTATGGAGAAGATCATACTGTGTTCTATTGAAAGACATTAAAGAGCGATGAATCACCAGGCACAGTCCATGGGGAGTCATGTTTAGCTAACATGATATCCTTCATTGATAAGGTCAGTTGCCTACTGAATGAAGGTAAGGCAGTGGATGTAGTTTTTCTGCATTTTAGTAAGGCTTTTGATATTGTCCCTCACAGGATCATTCTGGACAAATTATTCAGCTGTGAGATGAGCAGGGTCACAACACGCTGGTTGAAGAACTGGGTGAACAGCAGGACTCAAAGGGATGTGGTGAATGGAACTACATCTGGCTGGTGACACCATCAATGTCCCTCAGGGCTCAGTCATGGGCCTGTTCTGTTCAGTGTTTTTGTCAGTGATCTGGATGTAGGAGTTGAATACACTCCTAGCAGGTTTGCTGACAATACCAAACAGCGAGGTGCTGCTGACCCTCTCAGGGGATGAGAGGCCTTGCAGAGGGATCTGCATAGATTGGAGAATTGGGCAATCATCAGTGGTATGGAATTAAAGAAGTCCCAGTGCCTGATGCTGCTCCTAGGGCAGAGTAATGCTGGGCACAAGAATAGATTGAGAGAGGAATGGCTGGGGAGCAGCCCTGCCCTCACGGTAGCCTGAGGTGACTGTTGGGCAGAGGCGGGTGCAGGGCTGGATGAGGGGCAGTGGAAAGGGGCCAGGGGGTGCTGGCTGACAGCGGGATCAACATGGATCAGCAGTGAACCCTGGCAGCCAAGAGGGCAAACACCATCCTGGGGTGCATCAGACATTAACCAGCTGTATTCAACATTCGTGTGGCCTCACCTTGAGGGATGTGTGCAGTTCTGAGCCCCAAAATTTAAAAAGTTCATGAAGGTTCTTGACTATGTTCTGAGGAGGAGCAACAAATCATGTTAAAGGGCTGGAAGGCATATCCTGTGAGGAGGGACTGAGAACTTGCAGTTTGTCTAGTTTTGAGAAAAGGAGGCGGAGAGGCAAACTTACAGGTCTCTTACAGCTTTCTTAGGAGGGCAGCTGGAAGGGGAGGTGCTGAACTCTTCTCCCTGGTATGGAAGCATGGGAATGGTTTAAAGTATCATCAGAAGAGGTTTAGACTGGACATTAGGGAGCATTTTTTTTCTGAGAGTATGGTCAAGACACTGGGACAGGCTTCCTAGAGAGGTGGTTGGTGTCCCAGGATCATCAGTGTCACTTGACAGTTCAGTGAGAAGAGTATACATCCTATACATTTCCAGCAAGGCTAGTTTGACACTGCTGCCACCTCAAGCTTGATACTGGCAATTTTGGTGTGTATTTTATTAAGATCCTGGTTTGGAAACAATGAAATTATTGTGTAAAGTTGAAGATTCATTTAGCCTTTGTTTTTAATAGGTTAAATGACAGTGAAATTGAAAGGCATCACTTCAAAGATCAAGATACGTACTCTGACAAGTCTGATAAGGAAAATGACCATGACCACGAGGAATCTGATAATGATGGATTGGGGAAAAGTGAAGAAAGTGATAGTGACACATCGGAGCGACAGGATGATTCTTATGTTGATCCAGAACCAATTGATGTCAAGGAAACTACTTACTTAGAACAGTGTCATGAAGAACTTGGGGAGGTAAAAGTGCTGTTGATGTACTGAGCAAGCAGCTTCTCCAAATAGTAAGCTGATATTTTAAGGGTCAGACTGCACTTGAAAGCTGACTTACAGGATTGGCTTTCATATTTTCAGCAATAAAATATAGAAAAGGTTCTGTTCACCCATATTCTGCTCTGCTTTGCTACTCTTGTGCTAACGTATGAGATTTTAACAGATAATGAAAATACCTGGCATATTTCTCAGACAGAAGGTACAGAAAGGGCCACCTGCAGCAGAAGTTCATCATGACTACTTGTGCTTTTGTTGGTACTGCTGTTTGGGTTTTATTAACTTAGTCCTGGTTTTTTCTTCAGGTAAAAATCTTCAAGTTGAAGGTGTGAATGCAACGTGACACTTCTTTTTTTTTCTTCAAGAGAGAGAAGTTAAGCAGTTGTAGAGTCTGCAGAATTTAGTGGAAGGCTTGCTGTGTTTCTGATGTCACCTTGCATTCTAACGACGCCCCAGGGTTGTTATTCCACTTTTGCAGGTTGTTTTATGTATTTGCCTATACAGGCAAATATGACAGGGATTTTTAAACCAAAAAACTTGGTAGCAGAAATCTAAATAAGCCTTTTCACAAATCTCTTCTTTCTCCTTAAGAGAAATGACTATGAGATTTTTTTTATACTCATGGAACTTGAATATCTTACGCTTTAGTGCTTTCTAGTACCATGTCTAGACAAAGCAGTATTTTAGGAAAAGCTGAGGAGTTTTAAGTGACAAATTTTTGAGTATGCATTTTAGAACTGTACTGGAAAAAGGAATGCCTTTCCTTGCTTTTCCTACAGCCATTGCTCTTGATTTCAGAGTCTGTATGGGATAATATCTCCCCTCTTCTTGGACAGAAAGGAGCATATTGGAATGTGGCTGCTGGTTTTGCTCAGTTACCCCTAAGTCATGTACTTTTTTTAAGGAAAACCACTGATGCTGCTGACTGATCCAAGACAGTGAAAAGCATAAATATGTCAGCTTTCATGGTTGGGAAAAGCTGGTAGAATGAACAGCCCTTTGGTGTATAACTCCTGCATTTGAGAAGAGAGTAATGCACTTGATGCCTAGGAAAGGACTAAGGGAGGATTTCTGAACAACATTCTACCTCAAATTTTTCCAGCCTAGGAATGATGAAAACAAATGCAGTTTTAAATGCTGAATAGTATATCTATCATACTTCATTAAAGATGCATCATTAGTGTACTTATAGAAACTTGACCTAACTTCCATAGTTGCTTCAGCATCTTGGAGTGCATTATTTTAAGTATCCATTTCCCATTCTCACTGCAACCTTAGAATATTTGACCTGTCTTCTGGAAGATTGTTTCCTTTCTCCTTTCTGTAAGCAGTTTTTTGGTTCATACTAGGCAGGGGAGGCTGCTCAGACAGAAGTAGTTTCAGAAGAAAACAAAAGTTTGATCTGGACACTATTGAAGCAAGTCCGGCCAGGAATGGACTTGTCCAAGGTTGTACTGCCTACATTTATTTTGGAACCTCGCTCTTTCCTGGACAAGCTGTCTGATTACTACTACCATGCAGACTTTCTGTCTGAGTAAGTCAATCCTATCTCTGGTTTTCATTCCTAACATTTCTAAAATTAAATAGGGTAACAGTGTCAGATATTGTCATTTTCTGAAAGCTAACTGCCTTGAGAGCTCATATGGTACATCTTGAAGTCTTGCCCCTCTTAGTAATATAATAGCAATTGTGTTGCAGGCATTTCTGCTTTAGCTTCTGAAGACTGGTTGAAAGACTTCTGAAAATGAGTTTAATTTTTTTTCTCAAAGAAGAATATTTAAGCTGAGAAACCAATACTAGTTAATTTTTTAAATACAGTGTTAAGTTCTGTCTGGATTTATATTTGCCTGCTCAAATGTAGCTAATAAATGAAAGACTTGCTGTAAATTGAAATATTATTCAGCTCAGAGCTCTGCATGTAAGTAGGCTGGTAGTAAAAAGATACTAAACTAGTAACCTATAAATGGAAGAACTTAAGTGGGGGTGGGACAGAATTTAATGTTATGAAGAACAGACTCAAATATGCAAATACTATTTCTGGCATTTTTGTTTGACTTCAATTTTCAGACAATTATTTGAAAACTTTAAATTTGGTAAGATCAGGCTGAAAGTTTTACAGTACTGCAAATCACAAACCTGTTTTAGTCAGCTCATAGATTCAAGATATGTCACAATAATTGATAGCATGTTATAAATGATGCAATACTGGTACTTGATCTCTGTTTTGTTTCACAGAGCTGCTCTTGAAGAGAATGCTTACAACCGCATGAAAAAAGTAG
This sequence comes from Aleadryas rufinucha, assembly GCA_013397815.1. Classification (NCBI taxonomy): domain Eukaryota; kingdom Metazoa; phylum Chordata; class Aves; order Passeriformes; genus Aleadryas; species Aleadryas rufinucha. Next base: position 114,757 of record VZTH01012257.1, read on the forward strand.
TGAAGTGGTATTTGTCAGGATTCTACAAAAAGCCAAAGGTATACTTTCACATATTATTTTGTCTTTAGTCATTGTGTCTAGTTTGAGGGCTTAGGGATATGATGGAGTAAGTTTTTCTTTATAAATTATATTGTTAAGCATTTTTTTAAAAAGCAAGGTTAAGTTTGCATTGCTTATACAAACACATCGTGGAAATTTTTGGTCCCTAGCCATGCTTAAAATAACTGTATTCAATTACGTTTGTGCCTTGGAGTAGAAATTGAAATAAATATTTTTTCATAAAGTTGAGCCAGTTCTATATTTACCATTCTTCAGTGATAACAGTCTGAAATGGGAGGACTGATGTTTCCACCACTTCATTTAGCTTTGCATTAAATACTCTTCATAGTCATGTTGTTGGGAAATAGTATTGGCAGAAAGTACTTGCTACCTAACTTCAGACAAAAGTTCTGTAATAATTCCGCAAAAAAAAAAACCCTTATATTCTGTGTGTCCTTATGTGTAGAATAGTGGATATATTGAATGTATGATAATTTCCTTAGAAAGAAGAGCAGAGTAATTGAGCATAATATCCAAATGATGAAATCAAGTACCATGTACTTCAGCATATATATTATGATAATTTTTTTTCCTGTGTCTTATCTTCAGTGATAGACTGATAAAATGTTTTGTGACTTGTGTACATGCATAGTATGGTTACTCTCTATTCAACTTCTGTTTAGGGACTAAAAAAGCCGTACAATCCTATACTTGGAGAGACTTTCCGCTGCATGTGGATTCATCCAAGGACAAACAGCAAGACTTTTTATATTGCAGAACAGGTAGCTGCAATAACTGGAACAAATATTTTTAAGAAAAATAAATGTATTGTATATTTGTGCTAGTTAAATCCTATGGTAGTTTCAGAAAATGTATTGAAATGTACAAATAGTATCCTAAAACCTCTCCTGGTGAGTATAGTTTCCTTACAGATGTCTCTTTTAAGTGTGCCTTCCTAAAGACAGAGAGGAAGGTGTTTCCAGTATTTCTGTTCCCTCTTCCTCTGGGACAAGTCAAGTGCTGATTTTCTTAATTCTTGAAATTCAGTAGGTGATTGCTTGATCTTTATCTCTAAAGACTTTAGTCAAATTTCACATCTATTAACTGCATTCTAGTATGTGCAGCCTGAATTTTGCATTGTCATTATTAGCTCAAGCCTTATACTATATTTACTGTATTGCTTGTTCTTGTTTTTGTTTTTCTCAAATATGTGTTTTTTTCCAACAGGTATCACATCATCCTCCAATATCTGCCTTCTATGTTAGCAACCGCAAGGATGGTTTTTGCCTTAGTGGTAGCATTCTGGCCAAATCAAAATTCTATGGTAAATAATGAGGTTTTTTTGGTTGTATGTTTATTGAGGGGTGTAAAATTGGTGCACATGAGCTGTGTTTTGTGGGTGAAAGAAGGCTGTTAGAAGACTGTCAGCGTTTTTGTTGTTGTATTGTCCTTTCATTGCAAAGTTTTTGCTACTGGTCTTCAGAATTTTAATTTCTATTTTTTTAGGTGTTTTAATTTTTAATTGGAGACACTGTGTATTATAGTGGCTTCGCTAGACAGGATAGGTTGCAGTGCTAGATATACTGATGTTCTTGATTGTATTGCTTAGTTATTAGGGAATGTTGACTGTTGTCTTGCAGGGTGAGAAATGTGACATTCTGTCTTTGAATTGCAGGGAATTCATTATCTGCCATACTAGACGGAGAAGGACGGCTAACGTTTCTAAATAGGGGAGAAGATTATGTAATGACAATGCCATATGCCCATTGTAAAGGTAATGGGTTTTTTTCATTCTCTAGATAGCAAAGTTATGAGAAAAGAAGTTTGTTATTCTAAATAATGTACTGTGTTGGATTCAAGCTTGTCATCTGAGAAGAGTGTTCTGAATATTGGCAATATCGGTGGCTCTAGGCTTCCATGCATTTTATCAGGACAAAAATACATCTGCTGTTTAAGCCATATTTTAGTTTTTGACACAGAAAAAGATTTTTTTTCATAAATAGTAAGAGATAAGAGCATATGTATATATATATATGTATATAGTTACCTGTCACTACATGACATTAATATACTGTTTGAGTTGCCTTTTTTTTTAGAGCAGTTTTGAGCTTTTCCAATATTTTCCTCTTATAAACATCAAAGGTAATGTCGTATCTACACTGTAGTGTGATTTGATTGTAAATCATGAACATTTGTCTTTAGTTTCACTATGGGAAACGGGTCCGCGCTTTGTAAAGCTTTCTGGAAGGTCAGTAATAGCACAAAATAGATTGCAGAATTGCTCATTTTTAAGCTGTAACTTATTCAGTATTGTCTACCCATATACTCCAGAATTCCCTTTCAGAATAGTTAGAATTCTCTTTTAGAAGCCTGACTGTAAAGTCACCAAATATAATACTTTCTTCCTTTAAGATGTATGAAGATCAATTAGCAGAAATAGGTAATTTGACATGAGTTTAGACTTTCTCTTTCCATTGTTTTTTAATATTTTTAATATTGTATTGTATTTTTTTATAGCTTTGATGACAAAAATAATACTTAACAATTACAGCACATAATATATACACATACATTCAAGTCAAACAGGAAGAAGGAGAATTAGTGTTACTAATAAAGCTGATAGGGAGAGGTAGAAGAATATGTAAGGAATGCATATTTGTACATGCATCCAGTGTATGTAAAATACATTCAATGATTCAAACACCGGATTGCAGGGGGAAAGACAGTAATCATGGGAAAGAAAGCGTACTCAGCACTGTCACCCTTGTACTTTCAAAAGTCTTTACGGAGTGATCAGAGTTGTTGTATATTGGTTGTCCATGAGTGTCTTCACCTGTGGCCTGACTGTACATACTGCTTCTTTTTGAGTGAAGTTTTCCTTTGCTGTCTTTGTCACAGATTATTTTCTTGTCTTAACCTCAGAAGCTTCCCTCCTCCAATCATCTCCAATAAGACCAAACATCACCCTTGCTACAGCCAGCAGCGTACGCTGCCAAAGATACATCTTCATAAACTGTTTTTCCTGCTTATCTGTAATTCACTTAGATCTTTTTGTTTCTGTTTGGGTTATCTTACTTGGCAGAAAGATCCTGATTATCATTGGGGAAAGGTCATCTGAAAAGACAATTTTTCCTCTGGCACAAGCCTGTTTACTCTAGGAATTGCACCCAAGTATCTTAGAGGTTTTGTTTTGTTCAGTTAAAAACATTCATTTTATCTGGGGGGTTTGTTTTGTTTTGTTTTTTCTCTTGAAGGAATTCTTTATGGAACAATGACCTTAGAGCTTGGAGGAACAGTCAACATCACCTGTGAGAAAACTGGCTACAGCGCAACAATTGAATTCAAACTCAAGGTTAGTAAATGCTGTGAGTGGGCACAAGAAGCAGAATGAACATCATGTCCACTCACATAAACTAAACAAATGTTTCTAAACTACTTCTAGATGGCTTCTGAAAACTGCATTTGCCATCTTTGTGGTGGAAACTGATTTAAGGCTGAAAAAATAGTTTTCAAGAAGTGTGCACGTGGAGAGGGAAACTGCATTCAGTTGAAATTATAAGGGAAACACAAAAGTTGGGAGGCTGTGTTAACTGACAAAGGTGCTTGTATATGCTCCCTGATTCAAATATGGCAATTATTTGTGGTTTTTTCTGATACCTGTCATCTGTTACCCCTCAATAGGAAAGGACATGTAAAATTCTTTTAATTCCAAGGAATAACGGGTTGTACAGCTTTGCTGACTCTTGTTTATACCATACCAGGCTAATAATTTAATATATTAAAAATGCGCAGAAGATTTTTCTGAGTAGGAAGATGTTTTGCTATTGGATTTTTTGTTTTGCCTTGTCAGTCCACAGAATACATGTTCAGCCTATCAAAAGGTCAGAGAAAATCTCTGGCAATCACTGTTGTTGTTTCTACAAAAGATAATCTCTAGTAACCAACGGTCCTTGGCAAAGCCGTGAAATTAATGCAGCAAACGACTGTGTCCTTCAGGATATCATTGTGTCACTGTTTTCTGCATTATTTTCTTTCCACATTTCTTAGACAATACTTTTACTCAGTAAATCTTTTAAGAAGAAGGGAAAAAGAAACTACTTACTCTGGTTTTAGACTTCTTTTGGGGATTAAATAGGCAGAAGATACAATATTAAAGCTATCAGGGCTGTTTACATCACATTTCGTAAATTCACATTTTTCCTTAACACTAAACGTATAAACAAAATCATTCAAATAAACATGAAACCATTTCTTTTTGTTTTGCAGCCTTTTTTGGGTAACAATGACAGTGTTAACCAAATATCAGGGAAAATTAAGCTTGGCAAAGAAGTTCTGGCTATTTTAGAGGGTCACTGGGTAAGTAGTGAGTGGTGCTCTTTTATAAATTCTGGCTGATGGTTGAGACAGATGAAAATAGCACTTAAATACAAAAAAGACTCATGTTTAAAAAAAAGTTAAGTACTGCTTTTGTAGGAAATATTCAAGAAAATACAGAATCAACATTGTTCTTTTTGCAGCTGTTAAAAGGTAGGAAATGCATGTTTAAGTAGTTTAGGAAGAAAATGAAATGTTGCTTTACAATGAAGCTTGTGAAATATTTTGGTATATGCATTAGTACTATGAAGAATTGTTATTGCACCAGCATGAAATTATTTAAGGTTGTTTCAGTTCTGGTGAGGTGACATGGCATCCCTTGTTTTTGAGTGTGGTAATGATTCCATTGCATCTCTGTTCCAAGCTAGAACCTAGCACAGAGGGCAGAAATTGAATTTTAAAGTTAGCATATCTAATTATTCTTAACTGCATGCATTCAAAAGAAAATAAATTCTTATTATAATAAAAAAGGCTTATTCCTTGCTTTTTTGTTATTTTGGCTCTCTCTGAGATAATTACAATTAAGGTACCAATCATATCTGTTACAGGACAGTGAAGTTACTATTAGTGATAAGAAGACAGATGTTTCAGAGACATTCTGGAACCCAACATCTGATATGAAGCAGCGTAGGTTACCTAGATACACTGTGAAATTTGAAGAGCAAGATGACTTTGAATCAGAGAAGTAAGTTCACTTTAGAACCATGTATTTATTTTGCCAAAATAAAACTCATAGTCTTCTCCAAATTATAAGCAAATTATCATTACTTTCCCACGTTTGATGATACTAGCCTTTGATGATAAAAGAAAGAAAGACTGTTAATATAAGATCATTATTTATAAACCTTACAATCATGGAAATCTTGATAGAAATGTAGATAAAACTTGTATTAAAAGTGGTAATATTCTCTTTGGTGAGTGATGGTAATATTCTGTTTGGAGGGTGGTCCATTTACATAGCCTGTAATTGAGGAAACGGTTTGCAATTATTTCTGTCAACCAGATTGTGACTCTGGTGACTCTGTACACTGTTCATTTGTCAGGCTTTGGCAACAAGTGACAAAAGCAATAAATAATAAAGACCAAACAGAAGCTACTCATGAGAAATACATTCTGGAAGAAGCTCAGAGAAAGAGTGCCAAAGAGAGGAAACTTAAGGGTGAAGAGTGGACATGCAAGCTGTTCGATCAGGATTCAGTCACAGGAGAATGGCACTACAAATACGCTGAGTGAGTCCTGGAGTGCTTGGTAATGTTCCTGAGCCTCTTCCTGTGGTTTCAGGAGCAAAAGAACTGAGACACAGAGCTTATTAATATTTATAAAATATTTGTATAACGTATTTGTATAACGATATAGCTGTGCTATATTCTAGATTTTTTGGGTCATGGCACTTCAGGGTGCATTGTCCTCCCTTCTTTCCCCCTAGACTGACCAGAATAGCTACACAGATTTCCCAAACTGGAAAATATGGTACATATGGGCATACCAGCTGGAAATCAGAAAATCTAGTGCCTGAAAATCAGAGAAACCTATGCTTAGTTGGATTGAGCTATTTAATTTGTTATATGTTAGAATAACTCTGAGAAGAGCAGGTTTACAGCAATAGTTAATGCTGGGACCAGTGGCTTTTCCTGGCTGTCAAATATGTCCTGCACATGAGTGTGTGTGAATCAATTTGTGTGATGCTCTAGGTCAGAAGATGAAGATGTAGCTGTCTCCCTGACTGCTGGAGGGATGCATTCTGTGTCCTCACCAATGTGCAAAAGTCAACTTGAAGCTGAGCCCTTTACTAGTGATGGTTTTCACAGAGCACCCACGTTCTGCTGATTTTTTTTCAGTACCCAGCATGCTTCTGTATTGTAGGGATTGTAAAAGTAAAATAGCCAAAGATGATACACACAGAGTTAAGTAACTTTGAAGCCATGGATGCGGGAAGTGTATTCCCATGGTTAAACCTGGGAGGCCTTTACCTTTATGTACAAGAATGGCGATATTGAGGTCATGGCCTAAGGGTATGTACAGGGATGAGTACAAGAATCCTGAGTACTCTACAAGTCTCCAGCAAATTCACAACTTGGATGTTTCCTGGAACCAAACAAGGAATCTGTGTATTTCACAACTCTCAGTAAATTTATTTTCCATGAATTTCACTGGTTTCCTATTAAGTTTGTGCAGACTTTCACCACTGAAAACATCCTGCAGCAGGGAAGTTCCCCAACTAGACTAAATGCTCTGTGAAGCACCCTCTCTTGGTTTGAACCTTCTAGTGCTGTTGATGCCTCTTTGTGTTGGAAGAGTTGTCAGTGGTCCAGCTGAATTGACTGCCCATACTCTTGAACCCTGTGTAAAACCATTAGGAAAAAGACTGTACTTGAAATCTGTTAGACTATCCCCTGCAGCTTTAAGACCTGTCTTGTTAATCTGCATTATTTCTGGTGTCCTTGAGGCCTTGTGGTTCAAGGATGTGACACAGAAATTTTGCTATGTGCTACAAAGCAGTCTGCACTGTCAGCATTCCCTGGCAGAAGCCTCTTTCTCCTTTTGAGCATATAATGCTGGCTCACCACCTGGTCCATGTAGAGAGCAGTCTTTGTGCTTACTGTGAAAGGTGTGTGCAGTGAGCTGGAGCATTTGTTAAAATATCTGGATTATGGATTTAGGCATCTAGATTACAAATACAGAAGAGAGCAATGCCTAGTTCTTAACCCAGTTACCTCAGATGACATTTAATTCAAGTCAGGTTAAGCTAAGATGTAAGTGCAGGTTTATGTTCACAACATCTGAAACAGCTACAACTATTTAAAAGGCATACAGAAGGACACAAAAGGAAATCCATGCTTAATCTACTCTCACTAAAGCTATGCGTCAGAACGTCCTTCCTGCAGCTCACTTGCAGTTTCTGTCCTGAAAAGTCTGTAATCAGTGGAGATGTTGGTATTTGCCTTTGGCTGCTTGTTGTTCTCTAATGAGCTATCTGTCTTACACTGTCTTACACACTGTTTTTTTTAAATTCTATATCAGGCTGTAATTGGAAAAGCACTCTTAAAAAATCAGAAAAAGAAAACTGTGCATAGCTCATTAGTGTCTCATGAAACCAGTCTTGATTACCATTAGCCACTAAGGGATGAAAGCAGGTTTGAGGTAACTTGATTCTTCAACTGGCCTTCCTAGGCATTTTTCAAAAGGAAAAGAAAGAAAACTCAACAGAAAGCAGTCTAAATACCTTTAAATACCCCTAATTTCCGTGTAGTTCTAAAATAATAACTGTTTCTGAAGCGGGAAATCTCTCCATGTTTGCAAATACATGTGATTGGCAAAAAAGATTCATAATGATATTGTTCATTAATATAATAGTTTGTACTCTTACCAGCTGGCTGGGAGTTTGATCTGGACATGAAGTTCAGTTTTTGGCTCTATTGGCCTTTCAGGTTAAGACTGGACCATAGGTAGACGATAAGATCATGATGCCATGTCTGATTTCTATTTAGGGAGATTTTTAGCCTCTTCATACTGAGTAGTTTCTGAGCAAGGAAATATTTCTTATTTAAACTGCTGTGGTATTAATAATATTCTCTTTGTCTAGTACCAGACCATGGGACCCTTTGAATGATATGATCCAGTTTGAAAAAGATGGCACAATCCAAACAAAAGTTCGACATCGGACACCAATGGTATGTTCCAGTTCTGACAGCACATGCAAGATCCAGGAACTTGTATATATTATGCATTATGCGTATAAAGATCATCAGAGCATTGGGATTGATGGGAAATGCTATTGTCATACAAAAATGTTGTCTACACAGTCCATACAATGTCTTTCACTTCTGTGTTGCAACCTAAGTGGTAAAAATTACTTGATTGGATACGAATATAAAATATGCAGACTTGAGCTCAGCAGTTTAATGTGCATTTTCCCTTAAATGGGAAGAGGCACAAAATTCAGACTGCTAATACATTGAAATTCAACTTGGACTTCTGTTAGATATTGTGCTTTTAACTGTCACTGTTGGAATGTGCTGCTTTGCTACAGTAGTGGTTCTCTGGAAATGACATATGCATTTATCAATTTTAGGTTACTGTTCCAAAAATCAAACTAAAGCCACCCAGTCAGAAGAAAGGAGAGTGTGGTTTCTCATCCCCAGAGCCTGATAACCAGGATTCCTCTGGGAGTGAAGGTATGAAGAGATACTTTTACATACAGAAAGAATAAATTTATTTGACAACTGACGAGTTCAGTGTCACGCATACTCTTCTTATCTCAATGTTTTTATTATGCTTTAGTTCTATCCAGTGTTCTGGAAAACAAAAGGAGCAGAATGGCTCATGTTTTTAATTGCAAATTTTCCAGTCTTTTTAAATGCAGTTTAGGTAGGCTTAAGTGCTGCACATATTTAATACCTAAGGAAAAAGAATGGTGTTCGTAAACTCTTTCCTTTCTTAAAAGATTAATTGTTTCAATTTGTAGATTAGTATGTGGCTAGAGGGTAGATTGTTGTTGTTGATAATGTTTGCAGGAGCTAAACAATATGGTGAGTGTTTAAAAGGTATTTCAAGCACTTAAGTTGGTGTCCTTCTGTGGTATAGGTGACTCTGAAATAAAGTTTTCAGTAGAAGCTAGTTAGAAAACTTTCTCCTCATTTTCACAATGGGTTTAGTTTGTCATTCATACTTTGTTCCTTTTATGGCAGCAGTCACTTCAGTCAATTACATCTGGCTTTTGTATCCTTCTAGCACAACTTCTGAAGCATAATACAAGAATAAGGAAAAAAGGGGCAGACCTTGGTGAACTGCAGAGTGCCATTGAGTCTATAAAGGAAACACAGGAAGACATTAAGAGGTAGTACTAATTAAAATGGTTTAGAGAATAGTAATTTCATAGCTGGTTTTTTTTTTCCCATTAGAGGCTGGTATGTATCTTTACTCTTCTCTAATGTTGATTGCTCATTGATGTTTCATAGTTTTCCTCTAAAGCTGCCATCTGTAGGGAGCCCTAACATAGTAGAAAATGTCAAATTGTCTAGTTTTTAATTTACAGGATATTGTTTTCTCTCTTACAGGGAAATCATGGCGCTACGAAATAGAGTCACTTCTAATTCATCACCTTGGGACTACCATTCCTTGCAGTTTAAGCACTATGTCTTCATTATACTCATGGTTCTGCTACAGCTTATCATTAATTTCTTGTTCAAATAAGAAGTGTGAACAAGGGCCTTCTTGAACTGGAATGATCGAACTGTTACTGGGGACCATATTTTAAGCTGGACTTCAAATGATGCAATATTATGTAAAAGAACTGTGTAGCAACAACTTACAGAACTTTGCCTCAGAGTTCATGGTTCAGAATCATACTTCTGTCTACCCAGTTGCAGTAAGAATTGTGTAAGTGCCAGTACACTCTTGCTCCTGGTGTGTGCCTCTGTCTCACAGTCATACGACATCAGCCTTGTGTTTATATTGCGTCATACGCTGTACTGATGAATCTTCACCACAGAATAGATCAAGTTAAATACTCAGAGGTCAGACCTCGTAGGTAGGATGTGATTCCTATTATGGTAGTATGATAGGCATACTTCATTACATATAAACTTACCGTTTTTGTAACAGGAACTTTTGAAGTAGCCAACAGCTTTTGTAAATGGCATTGGGTGTTTGGAAGTAAACTTTTGCTTAAGGTCAAACAAATACGTTATTATTCAAAAAATTGTGCGTATTAGGAAATGGCAAGTAAAAAGCTAAAGTCTTGGGGAAATTTGCAACATAATGTCCCTGATTTGTATTGGAAGTATGAGGTTTTTATCCTGAATTACTATAGGCTTGTAAGCTAGCTGTTTTATAGTTTTAAAACTTCAGATTTGTCATAAAAACATTCCTGCATCTACTGTACAGAGCACATTTTTGACAGTACAGCACCCAGGGAGGTACTGTCTTGGTCTACTCTCTCTCTCATGAATTGCAAATGTCAAGGATTTCTGGTATGTTTGTAAGTCTTGAAAAGTCTACAGCTTTGAATTTACATTTGTGTATGGCCATGTCACAGTAAGCAGACAGACTGCTGATGCCAGGACTCATGGTTATTTTTGAAACAAAATGTGAAGATGAGGAGGTGTGCTTAGTGTGTAGCTTGAGCTGAATCTCCAAAAGGCAATGTAGAATAGGATTCAGGCACTGTCGTGAGTACACTTGCAAATGAAAATGTATGTGTTTACACAGGGAAAGCTCAGAAATTGTGTGGTGGCGAACACCACATATCTCAAAACAAATGGGAGGAAAATCCAAGTGTTTGTGAAATCACTCCTCACTGCAAGTATATACTACCAACCAGAATACATGGGTGCACCTTCTTAGTATGCTATAGCCATACAAATTCATGTGAAGCTTAAGTTTCAATTCAAAACCGGGGTTTCTAACATTTTTTATTTATATGCATGTATAGAATTTGTAAAATTCCAGCAAAAAATGTAGTGCTGGTGTTTATCTGGTGAGTTCCCTGTGCCAGTCAAGCATACCAAGGCAAAAAGGGGCTGTAGAATTGTAAAGGTATTTTCAGTACCCCAGGTGAGACAACAGGAGGATGAGTGACACAATATGAAGGACAGCCAAGTTCATTTTCAGAGGATCCTCAGAAATCAAATCCTTCCTGGGCAGTGGAACAGTTCAAAAGTCGTGTTTGACTTTTTGCCATGGCCAGGTTTTACCCCTCTGCCTTGGACAGCCTACCTGACTCTCCAGGTGATCTGCCTTTCTGTTCTGCATCAGTCTCACTAGTATTTAGTGAAAATACTGTTTACTCGTTTATCTGTCCAGCTTATATATTTCTGTGGCTGACACTTCCACGCACCTCCCCTTCTCTTTTACCTTTCTTCTTCTTTGGGCCTCAGCTATGTAAAAGTTAATTGTGTAAGCAGTGAACTTCAGCATATTTCTTACAGCTTCACATCAGCATAGTTTGGTCTTGAATAATTTTTCTGGAACGTGGTATGTTAACCAGATCTTGTAGCCATGGGCAAGACCAAACCTGGTTGGACTTCGGTTAAATCTACAGCTGATGAGGCAAAATTTGTGAACGTAGAACGTCCTTCATAAACAAACAAAAAAAATTACAAATGCCTCAGTCTCTAAATGGAAACTGAAGTTGTTATCCATGCATGAAATGGCTTTAAGAAAGCAGAGTATTATGGCATTCGCTTAATGTTTTCAGCCTGGAATTTGGCCATTCATTATTGCATTCAGATATCAGAGCTTCCCTTAAGACCCATTACAAGCCTTTAAACATGTTCTGAACGTGAGAATAATCCAATGAGTGAGATTTGGGCAATAACTTCAATCCCCTAAAATAATACTCTGCTAAATTTGTGGTGCTGAAACTCTTGACTGATAGTTACAAGCTCTTATCTCTCTTGTAAATAGAAGTGTCCTTCTGCCTTTTCATGCTGATTTTTTAATCACTTCTATTCAAGAGCAGTGAATAACAGAGTCTGCATGCATTTTTACATGAACCACATGGTAGTGACTGTATTTGACCCAGCCAGTTGGCTGGCAGCTTGGTGTTGGACATTGTCAGACTAAAAAGATACTCCATAGCTGAAGTTCATGCTCAGCTCAAGATGGGTAAAAGACTTGAACAGAGCGAAACAAAACCCTTCTGCTTATTTTCCTTTTCAACTTATTTTTTAGAGTTGAATTCTGTTGAAAAAGTGGTTTTAGTGATGATCTGGAAAGGTAAAGGATACGTGATGAAACTTTTTGAAAAGTGAAATTGGAGACTTCTGTGAGACTGTATGATTAGATAAATTCTGGAATGTACAGTGAAAACCTAGTAATTCTTATTTTGCTGGGTTTTGTATGATGTTCCATCATCTGAATAGAACAAAGAAACTTCTTCCCTAATTTTTACTGTAGTTGGTCACAGACATGTATGGGTCGTTTTGTTTAGTGCGTCACCATTGTCCTCTTTAGCCATGATGTACAGCAGATCTTGACTACTACCTGCTTCAGACTGAGCTCTGCACATATATAAAAATTGATTGTACAGTTTGCAGATGTTCAAGGGCTGTGGCCTTCTACTAGTTTTTAAAGTTTATAACGGCACGTTTTTACATTTCCAAATCCTGTTTGGGTTTTTTTTTTCTTGTACAGGAAATATCTGCAGAATTTATTGCCATGTGGTTTCGGTGGGTTGGTTTGTTTGTTTTCAGATGCTCTCTATGCCTTTAATTTGCCATTTAGGTACAGGTTGCCTAATTGGATACAGACGGCGTAAGCTAAGAAAAAGTAAATATGCCATGTGAAATGCAACAAGTATCATTTTCAACAGTAGATGATGTTTCTTGAATTTCACGTGTTGATTCCTTTTAAATAGTTTATATTACTTGATGAGGGTATGAGGGTATATAGCCCAGTTGTTGTGTCCTTCCTTCCCCTTGTGAAATTTCACAAATTATTTGAAAGGTTTTCCTGTAAAATGTAATGGTTGTGGTTTCTTCATTTTTGTTTGTTGTTTGCTGCTGTTCTGTGCCTTTGGCAATTTTTTTTTTTTTGCTAGACTCGTGTTTATGAAACAGACTTGTAATTCAGTGTTTCTTGAAGGCTGTTATTTTTTGCTATTACCCTTGTTCGTGTAAATAACGTGTAACAAGAATTCTGTACATCTCTTAAGTAAGTTTTAATTATTTTTATTTCAAGAGTACCCGCAAATCACAGAAAATTTAGCAGATATTCAAGTATTGTAAACAGTGCCTTCTTGCTGGGTTTCTATGCTGTTCTGAGACATGTAAAGATTTGTCCAATTTGTGCCATATGTAGTTATCAGACCTTTTGTGAGAGCTGTTGTGTTTGAGAACTGATGTTCCTGCTTAGTCAGACTCGGGCGGGGGGGGAATCAGCTCTTAAAACATTACATTATTCCCTCTTTCTGGCTGGTGAGCTGAGAGCGGAGGATTTTGGATGTTGACAGTGAAGCTGCACTACTTTGTGGTAATACAGAAATAGTTCGAACTTCAGGATGAGATTATTTGGGCTTTTTCTCCTGAACTTTTTCTCCTTTCTGCCGTACCCCGGCCTTTCGCTCTGCCAAGCGGGAAGATCAGCCCTCAGGACACAGCGCCCCCTTCCCCGTCCCGTGTGTCCCGCCCTGTCCGACACCCGGGATCACCGCTTTGTGTGAGGGATCTGAACTGTTTCGGGCCGCCTCCAATAAAGATGTGTCGCACCTCCGCGTCTCTGGGCTCTGTGCGCCGCTCCCTCTCCGCTACTCAGTCCCCCGTGTCCCGCCCCTCAGCCGCGGCCCGGGCGCGGCCGTGACGCGCGGCGGGCGGAAGGGGCGGCCCGGGCGCGGGGGCCATGG